>LGRX02014451.1:8318-119069 GCA_001247695.2 Cymbomonas tetramitiformis | reverse complement strand
TTATTGACGCAGCATTCTGATGTCGTCGATGTTCCCTTCTCCGCGCAGCTGAATCTCTGACCTGCTGTTCCATTGCTAGGCGTCTCTCTTCAAAATCCCGCAACTGTTGTAATGGGGCACCGCGCTCTAACTTATCACACGTTCTCCACTGATCATGGGCTTTAGAGAACCCGGTCCATCGCACCTTCCATTCCTCTATTTCTTTGCCCCTGCTCACGCGTACGCGTCGGCTCAGGATTTTCTCTACATGAGCCTCCTTCTGTCCGTCCACCATCACTGCTTCAGGTGTCACTGTCTGCTGTCGCAGAGCGAAAGTGTCCTCTCCACCTGTGTAGGGTTTCAATCTGTGCTGCGCGAACACGTCATGCACTCTCCAATGTGGGGGCAACTTCAGTCTATACGCCACTGGTGCCCCTCTGTCTGCCTCAGGCATCTCCGCCTGCAGATCGCTGTAAAAGCGTTCCGTAACTGCAACTGGACCATATTGGCGGTGGCAAAAAGAGGTGTCGGGAAGACATGTTCATTTTCAAATTTATTGAGATTAATGAAACAAAATAATGCATTAGACCGGTTAATTTTGGTAAGTCCTACTTTTCACAATAATGCACATTATTTTAAAGATTTACCATTGGACAATGAAGATATATTGGAACCTACAATTGAAGCTCCCCAAAAAATAGAGGATATCTTAGACACCGAAGCTCAAGAATATGAAGAATATCATGAAAAGTTAAAAAGATGGAAATAAATAAATAAAATGTTAAAAGATAAAACAAAATCAATTCACGATATTCCAAATGAATTATTGAATGAATTTGAGGACACAATGTATAATCCACCGGAACATAAATATAATGGGAAAAAGCCGGTGATTGTGGTTTTATTAGATGATGTACAAGGAAATGACATTATGTTACCAAGAGCTAAATTAAATCAACTTGTAACTACTCCATCCGGGTTTTTCCGACCCGCATAGTCTACGTAGATTTGTGGGTTTTAGACAGATGCTGTAAACATGCGCACTATCACTCCGGGTTATGTAAATTTACAACAGAATATAGCTTATGTAAATTTGCCACATTCAAGATACAAACGGCATGTATACGGGAAATATGCACCCTCCGCATATTTTCAAGAAATATGCATCCTCCGCATATTTTCGAGAAATATGCACCCTCCGCATATTTTCGAGAAATATGCACCCTCCGCATATTTTCGAGAAATATGCACCCTCCGCATATTTTCGAGAAATATGCACCCTCCGCATATTTTCGAGAAATATGCACCCTCCGCAATCATGCATACTATCACTCCAGGTTCCGTAAGTATGCAGCATATCACATATCGTGTAAGTATGCTGCATATTTGTGGATCCGGAATAGTTGCGGGTAGTATGCATCGCGCATATATATGTAATATATTTGCATTATATATGTATCACGTGTCGCGCTATTGTGTGTAACATTCAGCAGTAGATATATTGCACGGCTGAGTGCTACTGTCTCGATGCGTGGCCCCAACAGGTAATGCCGAAATTCCGCGGCAAGATCGAAACATGCTCGGATATGATCGAAGCGCGTCGCCAAACAATATTCAAATGCTCGGAAATATTGAAAGGCAAGAGACACGGTGTTAAAAGATAAGCAAATCTTACATATTTCAGATTCTATTACAGTCTATTACGGTCATATCACTATTACAGTCTATCACTGTTACTATCACATATACAAACAAGGTCACAGGCACGTCTAACCTAAATTTGCTAAAGCAACTCCGAATCTTGGCTCTCCTTTGCTCAGAAAACGTGAAACTTGCACCTGCGAAAAAGGCAACTGCACTCAGCATACGGAAGTCATATTTCACAAGATTCACCTTCGGCGCACTGCGCCGAAGGTGGTGATGTCGAAACATCACGATGAAAAAGGAATTGTGCAAACCTGGCATAACGCTATGAGAATGGGGACTTTTAAGGAAAAAGAAAACTCACCTGTGTCGTTCCACGTTCGATGAGTGCTTCCGCAGGGAGACCTCTGACGTGTCTAAGCCTGCACACGTAAGAAACGCTGAAATTAGTCAGTGAGTCACAGAAAACAAACAGCGAGGATAGTGTGATCGGACTAGCAAATGCGAGAGATTTCTGTCCAAGGAAGGAGAAGCACCCGCAAAAAGAAGAGCACCCGCCTTACCAACTTCAAAATTGGAGCCGCGCGCCCAAACTACTTTCTCGCGAGTTCCAGCGAAACCAACCTGTAACATACACAAGTCGTATGAGCGTGTTCTAAAATTTCAAAAAGTATCTGAAAAAGGACGCAGCACGAAAACGAAAAGAAGACTGACGGCTGACAAGACCCGCTGCTGGGCGCACGTTCGTCAGCCGACAGTCTCCTTTAACTCCGTCAACGGCAATCCAAAATTGTTATGAGCATTCGAACTCTTTCTCATGAATTCTGGTGCGCGAGTCAACTCGTCATCCGTCAGTCTGTCATCAGCGACGCGACGGAGCGGAGCGGAGCGGAGCTACAAGTACGCGTCGCGTCGCGTCGTGGCAAGTTATGTCATCTCATGTCGGATGTCGTGTCATGTCGTGTCATGTCATGTCATGTCATCACATTTTCATGTCGATGTCGCTGTCATACCGCGCGGCGCTAGCGCTATGAAGACCATCTGAACCGCAAAGCACTGCCCCTCAGCCTTAAGTGTTAAGAGCACTGTACCCAGGCGCTTTTAGGCCCTAAAAGCGCCCACTTTCCACAATCCACTATAAACCATCATTACACACCGCGCAGCATGAAGACAATTTATGCTGATGGTTCGCGCCATCGAGCTGATAGAGGCCGCAAACACTTCGCCGGTCAAGGGTGGCCCGGGTGCACGTAACGGACACATTTTTAGACGAGTCCGCAAGCGATTTTATTTGACCCAATTCGAGATTTCTCAAACGAACTAAAACTCGTGGGGTAAGATAATTTCGTTACACCATCAAATTCTGCCGAAAAGAAAATGCACTGCAAAAATATTCCGGAAATTAGAAATATTCTGAGTCGTCACGCGAATGCGTGATAGTGGAGATGGCAACGAATCGTATTCCGGAAATAAAACATATTCCGGAGGCACGTGAATGTGATAGTGGAGATGGGAAATATTTTCGTGGAGGAGATGCCAAATCTTCGGGAGTCACGCGAATCGTGTCACGGAGAGGAGAGTAATTCCGGAGATGAGAACTTTTCCCTTTTCCGGAGTCACGCGACGAATGTCACGGTGAGGAGAGTCATTCCGAAAACGATGAGAAATATTCCGGAGACATGAGAAATATTCCGGAGTCACGCGAATGTGATAGTGGCGATGGGAAATATTTTGGAGGAGATGCCAAATATTCCGGAGTCACGTGAATGTGATTGATGTGAAAGCAAATAATATTGATATATATGCTTGTCACTAAAAATGAAATGCAACGCGGTAGGGTTTCAGCGGTTCGGTTCTCGGCCAATGTCAGATATAACAATAAAGATGGTCGGACTTAAGCTGGCAGGACCGTGACACACTCGTGGAGCAAACAAGCAGGCACTGCAAGTGACATCCTACCAGGCGAGGGGTGACACAGGGGGCACCATTGTTCCCCCCTTATGGGGGGAGAAAGTTGGCACTCCCATGAGTGATAGTGGAGATGGGAAATATTTTGGACGAGATGATGAGAAATATTCCGGAGTCACGCGAATTTCACGGAGAGGAGAGTCATTCCGGAGATGAGAATTTTTCCGGCGGGAGAGAACTATTCCGGAGTCACACGAATGTGATAATGGAGATGGGAAATATTCCGGAGATGGGAGAAATCGATTCCGGAGGCACGCGAACGATAGCACGAAGAGGAGAGTCATTCCGGTGATGAGAAATTTTCCGGAGGAGAAAACTTTTCCGGAGTCGCGCGAATGTGATAGTGGAGATGGGAAATATTCACGAGATGCCAAATATTCCGGAGGCACGCGAATGCCACGGAGAGGAGAGTCATTCCGGAGATGATAAATATTGGCATAGAGGATGAGGCCGAGGAGCCACCGCCACCAACACTATATTAACCTTTTCGTCTATCAAATACCTACTCAACACATTAAATTTTGGCCCGAAAGGATAAGTATGTAACAAGTTAGGGAAATGCATCGTTTCCGCTAATCGTGCGTAGCCTCAAACCGATAGTGTCATAGTTTTCGATGTATTACGCCTATCGTGCTAATAAACTATATACCGAAATTTTTGTCTATGCAAAACCTATTCAGCACACTAAATTTCAGCCCGAAAGGATAAGTATGTAAAAAGTTAGAAAAATACAAAAAAAGAGTATGTAAGGTATGAGCTAACAAAAGCTCGCGTCAAGATAAGTTATGACTGTATGAGTGATATGCAAGTGGTATATGCTAAGTTTAAAGCTTGGATGACTAGTTGCGGTATGCTCGAATGACAAGTTCGGATGCTCGGATGGCGAGTGGGTATGCTCGGATGGCGAGTGGGTATGCTCGGATGGCGAGTGGGTATGCTCGGATGGCGAGTTCGGATGCTCGGATGGCAAGCTTGCCTTTTTGGCAAGCTTGCCTCTTTAGCTCACATGCTTGGCTCTTTAGCTGCACGATCCTGAGGGAGCGCTCTCTTGCCAGGCAAGGGGCTCTAACCCTCATTTTCGTGAAGTGCGCCACAGCAATGTGATAATTCACATGCTTGGCTCTTTAGCTGCACGATCCTGAGGGAGCGCTCTCTTGCCAGGCAAGGGGCTCTAACCCTCATTTTCGTGAAGTGCGCCACAGCAATGTGATGAAAGGTGGCATCTCAGGTCCAACTGAGATCTCCGAACTTGGTTCGGCGCTCTTTAGATTTGAGCTAATGCCACTAAAATAGAACGATCGACGACTCATACCTTCTCAATTCCATCCATTGGAACGAATTCCTTCCTCGCGCTTTGATATGTGATGTCCGGAATTTTGGCCTACCATGGAAGGCCTCCTACTGTGGCACAGTGTGCCACAAATACAGGCCCCATGGACGATTTTCGTGAATACTTCGATTATGAATCAAACGAAGTAGCTACATGTCGTAATTTTTCACGGAGAGTAACGTGACGTTCTCAGAAATTTCGTCGGATAAACGGTTGCGGTAGAAAAGCGTCGCGCTGAAAAATCTGCGAGTGGAAGAATACTTAGTTTGGCCAAAAGGAAAACGCAAGTTTCGGTAAAATTACCCAATTGAAGTGTGTGAAATAGAAACATCTTGTCTCTTTCGCGCTGAGTTTTGCTGTGAAAGCAGTGCAACCCTCAGTTGCCAATTTGAGTTCCCTTTAGCGAGGGTTTCCAAGCGACGAACAAAATCTTACCTCGCGCCCTTATTTCATTCGCTTGATATATTTCCGCAAGGAAGCTGCGTTTAAGAACGCAGTGAACGAAATCATTTCCTGCTGCTGCTGCATCTTTGACCGCAATTTTTGAAATTATCTCTGCATAGAATTCGATTTTATTTCTGCCTCCGTCGGCGCATTCTGCATTCAAATTCACCGATGACCACAACGAACAGACCGGGTGATGATGATGCATGTTTTTCTTCACTCGACTGTCAATGTCACTGAGCGAATGTTTTCCGCATGAACGGCGCATTGCGCCCGATGGGCATCATTTCGATCTCCAATCACGGGACGGCGCTTTGGTTCTTCGAGCCAAGATGCTGCCCGATGCGACATTCGTCATTTGTCGAATAGTGGACGACGATAGACGAATTTCGGCAGATCCCAAATTGCATCGGTGGTCGGAAATTATGTAATATTTATATTTCCACGATGATCCGCATGACTTATCCATTTGCAGCTCATCGTATAACTGTAGTATGATAACGGCCGAATAGTGTATATGCTGATTTATAGGATACTGGACGGACAACAGAAGAACTACAGCCGATTTCAAATTGCATCAGGCCACGGAATTTATACACTAGTTATATATTCGCGATGATTCGCAAGACTTACCGATTTGCTGCCTGCTGTACTATTGTCGTAGGATAACGGCCGAATCTTGGATACGACGATTTATAGCACGAGCTCGTTCACCGTATTTCCTTCATGTGCAACGCGAGTCACAAAAATATGAATTATATATTACACACGTTTCAATACGGTCGAATCCGAAAAGTGAAAATATATAAGAACGCCACGATACTCACCGATCGGTTCCGGAAAGCGCGTCCAGTGATAATTTAGTATACTCGACTGATATCGTAAACCTCGTGGATAACGTCACTCCTGAATTCTGATACGAAAAACACGTTTCATGTCATTTATACAGTCTGACGTCACTCGTGTATAATGATTCAAAAATGACTTGTCGCGAGGATTATGTTCCTAAAATGCACCCGAATCGGGTTGTGTCCCATATACTGGAGTGGCACGATTCGAATAAATATGTTAAAAAACTGCACACTCAAAAAACCCGGATGTTCAGCAAGGTGTATGATACACCTAGGTCGTCCAAGGTCGGCGCTCGTAGCAGTAGTGGAGCTCATTACTCGATGGTGGTACCAGGCAGGCGTTGCTTGCTATAAGAGGTGCATTGAGCACACGAGTCGGAAGTCCTCTGATAGATCTCACTCTAAAACGATACCATTATATTCGCAAATGATACATAACCGTTATAGTACTGAACTTTCCCCCACTATATGGGGGATACAATCCCTTCTTTGTTCACCCCTCGCGCTGAGTGGCCCTGTCACCCTGTCATTCCGCATGCGACATCTGTCCGACCTTCACTCACTGGATGCGATAAAACATCTAACTATTTTATCTTACTGTATACATATAGCTTGACCTCGTTTATGTTTCCGCCGTGATATATATATATATATATGTTATATCTCTCTCGCTCTCTCGCTCTCTCCGTTCTCGTAAGGTTATCGGTCATACGCCCATACCACTTACTGAGTTCAGGCCAGGCAGCCCTGACAGGCAGGCCCCCGAGTCAGAGGGTCCAGACTGAGATTGTGACTAGGGTGCGAGGGTACGAGTACGAGTACAGTTGTCCGAGTGACCGTTCCGGGTTTAGGTTTAGGTTTATTAAGTTATCACAGTTTAATTCAGTTTAAGTTGGTATTCCGGAAAGCACTCAACTGCGTCTCTGATTATCACACCTGAATATACCGAACGGGTATATTCCCCTAGGTCGTGGACCCATTCCACGCTAATATTTTCTCAATGCGTTTGCCATGATTGGCTAAGCGTCGCCGCTTGGAGTAGGCGGTGCGTGGACGCGTGTTGCGTCTTCGCTTGGGGAAACGCGTTCGGATGTGTAGCATGACGTTACGGCGAGGCTCGCGGCGAGGAATCTGTTTTGAATTTACGATCCACCTTGGGGAATCACCGAACTTCGCGCGTTACGGTGCCTTGCTGGACGGCAACGCTGGCTAGCCATTTTTCGACATTTTCCGCCGCACCGCCACCACAGCGAATCTACACGCTCTGTACATTTTCGTTTTTCCCGAACTGCTAGCGACACGCGTCCGTCCACCGCACCAGCGACCTCCTATAGGTATTTTCTATTTTGAGAAATGAGTGCACCGAACACTAGAGCGAAGAAGGCGTCTGTTGCTGGACAGCGACATCCACGCCTCCATCAGGCTGCTTCCAGCAGTCGGAGATTCACCGACACCTTCGACTCCACCTGTGCCTGCTCCTGCACCGGCACGATATCACGATGCACCGGGACCGAGTACGAGCACGAGTGTCCGAGTGACCGTTACGGGTTTAGGTTTAGGTTTATTAAGTTATCACAGTTTAATTCAGTTTAAGTTGGTATTCCGAAAGCACTCAACTGCGTCTCTGATTATCACACCTGGATATACCGAAGGTTTTAATTTTTCCGGGAGCAAATTTTGATTGTTTCCGGAACAATTAACTTTGGATTTTCCCCGTAACAATGAATTTTGGCTACGGACACGCATATTTAGGGTTTAGCAAGAGTTTGTGGGGTTTATCCAGTAGCCAGGCACCCTAAAAACTTAACACAAAACCCTACATATGCTTTCCCGTAGCCAAAATTCATTGTTACGGGGGAAATCAAAAGTTAATTGTTCCGGAAACAATCAAAATTTGCTCCCAGAATAATATAGTTCCATATACCGAACGCGTATATTCCCCTACCACTTATGTGGTAGTTCTTAGTCGTTTCGCGAAGCTCGCTCTAGCCTGGAGTGTTGATTCTGCCCGGTCTGGAGTACCGTTTCCCTCAATTTTCCTCTTCCTCGCTGCTCTGGTGTACTGCGAAATTTCTGCGCTCGGTCTGGAGTACCGGATTCCCGGTTTGCTGCGCTCACCTTCACGTAGGTTTGCGGTCACCCTTCCTTCAGAGCCATCTTTGCCCAACCCGTACCACGCTGGAGCCGCGCTACGTTGTCCCCATGTTCCAAGTTCGCCAGAGGTCCCTTGCCAAAGCCCTTCGCGCTGTCCGTGCCAATGCGGGCAGCACGCCTGCTCCTTCGACGCACGGATCTGGCGGGGGTTCTCGGCGCCCCCACTCGAGCTCAACGTCGCCTGCCCGCAGGCGCATCGTGTCGACAGCGTCTATTCGCTCGAAGCCTGCATCATCCCGGCTTTCGCCTACGGGGTTCGACTACTTCAGCAACCCGGCCGTTCTGGTGTCTACTTCTGTGGAGGACGGAAGGCCGGGAATCTGAGTACGCAGAGCACCTCTCCTACGCCTTCAACTACTGCGCCGACTTGGTCACCATCCTCAAGTCGGGCAGCTACAAGGAGAAAACCGGTATTTCCATCGACGGTGACGACCCCGACACTGAGTTTGCCGTGCTCCTCACAGCCTTGCGCCGCGTCCATTTCCCCATTGCCTACACCGAGGTCTCCAAGCTACTTGACTTGGAGCACGACTTCGACTTCTACCAAGTCACCCTGAACGAGCTCATCTTCACCATCTTGCCCGTGGTGCTCCGTGGTACCGCGCTTGCCCTTTACCACGAGCGCACGAGGCTGCCCGTTGCCATCCTACGGACGGCCGCTTTGCCTTGCAGCGCCTCAGGTACGAGGTCGAGGGTGTTCCTGACCCCGATGTCGACCACTTCTGGGTAAAGCTTAGGGCCACTATCATCGACAAGACGCTCGACCCGACTCCACAGCTTGCTATCATCCGCAGCCTCGGCGACAAGCACGCCAGGCTCCATCCCGACTACGGCGAGAACAAGAGGGTCACCGACCTCTGGCACGTCCTCGCCGCCTCCGCCAAATCCACCCCCTTCGTCACGCCGCGCGCTGTATCTCGATGTCATCCGTGACTTGCGGGGCGGTACGCATTTCTCGATCTCCAGCGACTCTGCCTGCGTGTCCGCACCGCGTGGCGTGAGGAGTCCGCCTACGCCACCCTCTCCCACACGCCTCCGCCCCCTGTTGGTGCGCTATCGCCCCAAGGCGGCCTACGATCGCCCCCCTTCAGCGATGTCCTTCGGCTCCGGTGCTTCTTACGCCCCCGTCAAGCCCGTCGGTAAATGCACAGCCCAGCCGCTCGGCTCTCTGGTGAAGAAATGGGTTGGCACCGGGTTTCCCTGCCTTGTCTGTTTCCGCATGTGGAACCTGACCGACAATCACGCCAACACCAAAGGTATCTGCCCGTTCATGTGCAAGGTGGCCTTCGGGCCGGATCGCGCCCCCGAGACAGAGCAGCCGGCTAGCACCCGACCAGCACCGCCCTCAGCTGCCACCGTCACACACCGTGGCTTTGCCTGCTGCGGAGTAGGCGCCTGCAGACGATGTGGTGGTGCCGGGGCACCAAACCCGAGGAGTTCGACTTCCCCGCCCTTCGTGAACCCAAATGGTGGCAGCCGCCTATCATTGGCTCGGCGGCAGCTTCCAGCCTTCAATTCCAGTGATCGACTGTAGGAAGATGCTTGCCCCTAGCCTGCAGTGGCTTAGATGTTCGGGCAACGCCCTGCGCACGGATGTGCTTCTAGTTGGGCTGGAAAAGGCCCCTTAGGCTCTAACATTTTAAGCAGACTTTGGGTTAGGTTTAGGGTTCGTGCATCTTGCCATGACCACTCACCCCTTCGGGATGTAAGGCTGCGACATTACCGGTAAGACGAAAATGGGGTGTGATAATACCGGGTAATTTACCGGTATTACTTTCGTTGGTATTACCAAAGTATTACCTCCTGCAAGAAATTATCTAACTTTCGCCTCGAGGCTCCGAATTTATTTTTTTCACTTCCTATGGGTTTGTATCGATCATAAGAATTGTGTCAACCCCTAGTTTTGATAATGTGATGTCATACACGCGCACAAAAGGCCATTGCATTTCTCAGTGAAGTGCAGACAGTATCCAAAATATAAGTTTTACGTAACAAGGTATACTAATCGGGTCCCCATAGGGCAACATGGCAGGTAACCATTTTCGACTATACCCAACTCGATGGTGGCCTGCGTTTTCGGAGGCTAGAGGTGTATATGGTCCTAAGACATGCGCGCGCGCCATAAGCCGAGTTGGGTATGTCGCACGTGTGACCCACTGGACGATGATGGCACAATTAAAGTTATGAATAATACTCTAAAGTACAACAAGCTTTGATACAAAAATAATCATTATCTAAGTGCCTTGCTTGCACACATGTTTATCGAGACAAGTTTATTCTACAATGATAAATCAACTCTGTACTATCGGTCTGTTTGTACTTGAACCTTTTCAATAAAATGTCGGCTATGGCGATGTCTGTTCGCCGACAGACCAATGGGACGTGGTAATTTACCGAGTAATCGTAGGTCATTGGTAAATTACCGGTGCGGTAATCGGTAATTTACCGGTAATATCTTAAGTATGGAGGGTAAGTAAAAAACGGGGGTCGGTAATACCCGGTAATTTACCGGTAATTACAGCACCAGTAATTTACCCCAAAAAATACCCCGCAGCCTTATCGGGGTGAGGTGGTGTCACGGGAGTACTGAACTTCCCCCCACTATATGGGGGTACACCCCCTTCTTTGTTCACCCCTCGCCCTGAGTGGCCCTGTCACCCTGTCATCCTGCATCCGACCGACATCTGTCCGACCTTCACTCACTGCGATAAAACACCTAACTATTTATCTTATACAGTTTAGCTTGGCCGGACCGCCACCTGTGCTTGTTTCTGTTTCCACCGTGATATATATATTTGTTATCTCTCTCTCTCTCTCTCTCTGTTCGCTCGTACCTACTCCCTACTTTGCATGGCAAATAATATATTTATTGCTCCCGAACTTTCCTGACGAAATGACGTGTTTTTAGAGGGACTTCCGCACTTTAAACTTTACAGCATATGGAAAGTGTTTTATTTTTGTAGCAAGGCTTAGTATCTCGGGCTCAAAGATGTCCCGGAAGGTACTCTAAGTGAAAAGGCACCCATCGCGCCACCCCTCAAACTTTCAATCTCAGCTCATGGGAGGCGTCATGCACAATTTGGCGAGGACCGTGCACCCTGGCACGAGAACGCTAGATTAGAGTGTCCACGTGGACCCCCGCCCCATGAGTCCTTCATTCTAGCTATTTCTGAGTTGTTTAAGGCGATAAAACATGGTATGGCCGGTGTATGCCAGCATGTCATACCCGTCATACGAGGTATGACACGCCATTTGACCACTGTAGCCCCGCAAGATGAATTCAATGGCACCCCCATCCCCAACATTCCGCGAGGGAACGATACACAGGCCGACACCGCTGAGCCACCGCATTGGGATCAGCGCAAGGCTCGAACCACTAGGCCGCGCAATATTTCGCGCCACCGCCCCGCCCGTCGGTCGGGACAACTTTTACCTATATTATACCAATATTAATAATCGGCGAGAAGTGCGATATCTAGGCGATTTACCGATCCGAGAGTGAATGTGCGCTATGACGAAGAACTTTCGGCAGAACGATAAGGAGATGTATATACACAATTAATAGAAATTGTTCTAAACTATCAGCAAGTACGTATGACCACTTCCGCGACTCGCAGATGGAATGGATTGACTGTTTTTTGTACCCACCCATATGGAGCACGTTTTATATGGTTTAGCGTTTTGGAAAACCAATTTTCATGATGTTGAGAATTCAATATTTGATGTCCCCGTGTGTCCATTATATGGGATTGTAAATTCAATCGGGAATTTTAGGTCGAAAATCGATTAAAATGCCCGATATATGCATTTTCAGCGATTTGGATCATTGCAACGTTACGGATCTAACACCACAATGGGGCGCATTGACGACATTTTCCCGTTCCATGAACTAAACAAATGCGAGTGCACTTTTTACCGCAAGTTTACCGCAACTCTCGCGATATCTACAAAATTCCCAATACAAATCCATCCCAGCTGAGTCGTGGAAGTGGTCATATTTTCTTCGAGCTCTTTTTTCGCAAAACACTGCTACGTGTCCCACACATGACCACATGCACATCTCCAGCGTTCTCCTGCGATTTTATATAGATCCTTTTCCAGATAAAATTCCTTTGCATGATGTGTTCCCTTTTCCATTTCCCTCCTGATCATTCGTTTCCTTTTCCTTCCTTCTAGTTGCCCTCATTGGACCTGGCATATGGCGATCCTCTGGTTTATTATGTTATGTCCTTTTCCTCCTTCGAAGTCTTTCCACCAGTGTCAGCACGATCTTCCCTAACTCATCCTTGGCATGCGACGCATGCAGCACGCTCCACTTGTGGGAGAACCGTGATTTCCACCTTCCAGATTAACGCCTGGTGGCCACTTTCATTCATGTACCGCCAAAAAAAGTTTTATTATTATTATTCTGATGCAATCCTTGAAAAATCCTGATGCAATCCTTGAAGAAACATATATTTTCTTAGAGTTAACTTTGCAGTGCGCGTAGGCAAATGCCATATATGGTGGAATGCGCCTAGGCAAATGATTTTAATGGCGGAATGCGCGTAGGCAAATTATTTTGATGTGGAATGCGCGTAGGTAAATAATTTTAATGGTGGAATGCGCGTAGGCAAATGATTTTACTGGTGGAATGCGCGTAGGCAAATGAATTTTTACTGCCTACGTGACTTTCAGGTACTAATCTCATTTGCCTACGCGCATTCCACCATTCATTTAATTTGCCTATGCGCATTCCACATTAAAATCAGCTTGACTACGCGCATTCCACCATTAAAATCATTTGCCTACGCACATTCGACCATATATGGCATTTGCCTACGCGCACTGAAAATATATTCCATTTTCTGATAAGCATATTAAACGTATGATCACAATGGCAATAATAACATGCCATTGCGCCATATACTTTCGTCAACAACGACGGGGACTTCTGGTATAACACGAAGAACCTCCAAAAAATCTCTAGAAGCCTTGCCAACAAGTTGGATATACCGGTTACGATAAGAAACGTTCGGTGGCTCGGCCATCTAATTGAAAAATTAACACACAGTTTTTGGAAACATCGTCATTCTTTCGGTCCGCAAGGCATAACCTAATTATCAAGCTCGAATAAAGAGCACTCGCAGAGCTTGGGCACTCCTTCCATCACTTAAAACTCAATCTAAATACTAGTAGTATCCATCATTCAATAATATATGATATTTCATGACATACATACTCCATGATAAATATAGGATACATTATCTGGGTACGGTCAAGTTGGTACATAGATTTAAATTTCTAAATGCTGGCAGTTTTGACACAGAATTATGTCCAAAAACCTCTACAGTATTCCATGTGTTTTGTTTGCACCATGATATCGAGCGGAATACATAGCCTGAAGTATCTGTACTGGTAAGGAGCAACGAAATAGAGCATTCTATCACATTATGTAGCCTATTCAAAATGGCAATTCGCATGTGGCGCCCATTGCGCATCATTGATCGAGGACTAACCATCCATTCACAATACCTGGCAGTATGACTCGCATCCTGGAAATAAATTTGCAGTACATCTGCATGCCCATGGTGTATGTGCCATAATGAAAAACTCCCTTTTTGGTCACACACGAGGGTTCGCCGCGCTCGACTTTGGCGGCGATGCACTAACAATCTTCTCAACATATTTCTCAGGTGGAGGGGCTATGGCAACATCTAGGTCTAGGTAAGCAATACGAAGGGTGCCCAGTAACTGCTCTGGCAGTTCCTCTTCCGTATTTGCCTGCATCCCTCAACACATGCCTAGCGATCAACACGCTTGTCCATTCGTATTCGCGGAGACCAATCCACACCTCAGCATGCTTGCTGAACTGAGTGTTATGTGAGATAAACCAAAGAGCTCATTCCTGTGAAAATACTGACGGGATTTGAGCTCCGTCCGATCAATTAAATCCGTCTTCTATCACGCAAATTCCTTATCTGGACTGACATTGATGTCATTGAGAGCTGGGACTCGCTTTTTCCAACAATGTTTTTTCAAGCATCATCGAGGTGTGGAAGGCAAACGCGCTGTGTGAGGGCAACAGCGCAGTGTCAACGCACAAACCTGCACAAGGTAAGCAATGTCCACCACGATGTACCTCGCATATCCAAATACAAACCGCACTACACTATTGGCCACCGCAGAGGAGCCAATATCGATGTCCACTTCGAAGTACCGTTCCCCTTGATGGAAGTCGATCTGAGCCCCACAGCTCCCCACAGCCCCCATTTAACGTCCTGTGTGCGGAGCCGCAGGCAGAACCTGACCAGGCCTAGGAGCGATAGGGTAGGGCCGATGCTCCAAGCCGCCGCAAGGCTCTGATCATGGAACTACCCGGTCTGTGCTAATCGGTTCCATTACAACCCCGCGGTAATGGAAGGACTGCATCATTTCGCGTCACGTGGTTGGCCTGGCCGCGTGGCTCAAGTCTTTCTCAGCGACAGCTCTCTGGGAATGGAGCTGTCACGACTGTTTCCTCAGCAGTTGCAGGATAGAGCAGTTGAGCTGTCAGTACAGCGGCAGCGGCAAGGCTGGGCAAGCTGACAAAATTGCGCGTGTCACTTCAGTGGCAATGGAGAGACAAGCGGTCATAAATGTCACCTCAGCAGCATTGGCATCGGCAGGGACGCGTGCTGATGCCTCGCTCTCATCTCAACTGAGACAAAACCATTCAATCATGCCAGCCACATGCCTGATGCGCCGGGTGTGCAACAGAATCTACGAAAACCAAAGCTCAACAGCCCTGAACCACTGAGCTGCTGAGGCGCGACTGGCAATGGGCAGGTGCAGCCGGGCTATGGTAGCGTGCGTGTGCCTGTAGGTGAACCTGCGAGGTGGAGGGAGGGTGGGCCGCCAGCAGGGCGCTGCGTGCGCACCTTCAGCGCGCCCCCGACAAGGAGGGGTGTGGTGCCAACACTACGCTGCACCACCCACGGCCCTTTGGCGATTGAGGGAATCAACTTGAAGCGTGCATTCCTGAACTTATCATCCCCATACAGAAACTTCCCTGCAGCGTGCCAGCAGACGCGGCCCAATCCATCAGAAGCTTCCTCACGGTCAGTCACGGGGGGAGAGCTCCCCGTAGGCTCAGTGCATGCTCACTGCCCCGGTCACAGCACCCTCCCCGGGCTGCGAACAGGCGGCTGACTGTTTGATGCCTGGCGGCAGCTGCAGAAGCGAGCAGAGACGGCGCACCTAGGAGAGTCTCGGGATCAGGCTTATGAGAGAAAGCAAAGTAGTTGACCATGCTGTACTGTTGCTGAGCCGGGACCTGCAGAAGCCGTGGAAAGGGGCACCGCGATAAGCACTCAGTGGCTTCCGCTTCACCAATCGATGGGGCCGGAGCGCTTTCGAGGTGCATCGGCGCACCGACACTCCGGAGCTCAGCGCTCGGGCAGTGTTGTATCCAGGCTGACCGGAGGGTGGTCAACAAGATACGGATCAACAGGAGGGTGGGGAGGCGAAAATGGGAAGCGGCGGATGACAAGGGCGACGAGGGGAAGATGGGAAGCAGCGGATGACAAGGGCGACGAGGGAAAGAGGAAGTAAAGGCGGACCTGGATGTTGAAGGCAACAATGTATCCAACGCCTTTCTCCTTTAGCAGCTGTCTCTGGCAGATGCCGTCCACGCGCCCCGCAATGTTGTCCATGCGCGAGTTTGACTTGAACCTGAGCAAAATCCTTTCCCCACACATTCAATGCCCCTGTTTGGCGGTGTGGCCCTTCTATCCCCTGGCACTTCTCCCAACATGGCGGCTACAACTCAGGCCATGAAGGGAGGCGAGGCCTGCCGTAACGCGGACGCGCCGAGGCCATGAAGGGAGGCGAGGCCTGCCGTAACGCGGACGTGCCGAGGCCATGAAGGGAGGCAAGGCCTGCCGTATCGCGGATGCGCCGAGGCCATGAAGGGAGGCGAGGCCTGCCGTAACGCGGACGCGCCGAGGCCATGTAGGGATGCGAGGCCTGCCGTAACGCGGACGCGCCGAGGCCATGAAGGGAGGCGAGGCCTGCCGTAACGCGGACGCGCCGAGGCCATGAAGGGAGGCGAGGCCTGCCGTAACGCGGACGCGCCGAGGTCATGAAGGGAGGCGAGGCCTGCCGTATCGCAAACGCGCCGAGGCCATGAAGGGAGGCGAGGCCTGCCGTAACGCGGACGCGCCGAGGCCATGAAGGGAGGCGAGGCCTGCCGTAACGCGGATGCGCCGAGTCCATGAAGGGGAGTGACCCTAGGGCCCGGTAAGTGACCCTAGGACCAGGTGAGTAACCGCAGGGCCTGGCGAGTGACCCTAGGGCCTGGCGAGTGACCCTAGGGCCTAGAGAGTGACCCTAGGGGCCTGGCGAGTGACCCTAGGGCCTGGCGAAAGTGACCCTAGGGCCTGGAGAGTGATCCTAGGGCTCGGCGAGTGACCCTAGGGCTCCAGCAAGTCACCGAAGGGCTTAGCGAGTGACCCTAGGACCAGGAGAGTGACCCTAGGACCAGGGAGAGTGACCCTAGGGGCCTGGCGAGTGACCCTAGGGCCTGGAGAGAGTGATCCTAGGGCCTGGCGAGTGACCCAGTGGCCCAAAGTGTCACCTAAGGGCTTAGCGAGTGACCCTAGGACAGGAGAGTGACCCTAGGACTATAGGAGAGTGACCCTAGGGCCTGGGCGAGTGATCCTAGTGGGCCTGGCGAGTGACCCAGGACAAGGAGAGTGACCCTAGGGCTCGGGCGAGTGACCCTAGGTCTAGCAAGTCACCGAAGGGCTTAGCGAGTGACCCTAGGGCCCCTGACGAGTGACCCCAGGACCAGGAGAGTGACCCTAGGGCCTGGCGAGTGACCGTAGGGCCTGGCGAGTGACCCTAGGTCCAAGAGAGTGACCGTAGGGTCTGGCGAGTCACCGAAGGGCTTAGCGAGTGACCCTAGGGCCTGGCGAGTGACCCTAGGGCCCCTGGCGATTGACGATAGGGCCTGGTGTGTGACCCAAGGGCCTGGCGAGTGACCCTAGGGCCTGGCGAGTGATCCTAGGGCCTGGTTGACCTCAGCCCCCCTCAGGCATTGACCTCAGCCCCCCCTTCCAGTGTAGTCCTGAAGCCGCCCTAGCTGGGGAGCCCCCCCGAAGCTCCGTGGCTTCACTTCCCTGGGTGCTACTTCGGGTAGCCTTGTGCACCCTGCCGCCATTGCGCTGCTTGGACATCTCGCCCCGCGGCCATCAGAGGATCAGGCTTCATCACTAAATGTCCAGGAGTAAGCACGCACCAATCGGTTGCAACGAGCTGCCCTAGGGGCTGCCCGGCCTTGATCTTCTGCTTGCTCAAGAGGTAGCGCTTACTTCGAACCTGCAGCGCCCCTCGCCGTCCGACTCATGGAGATCCAGTGCTCCACTTAGCCAAACTACTTCTTTCTCAGCCCCGCCCCCTCCGCGCTCTTTCACCTCCGATCGCCCGTGCTTCTTCAGCATATCACAGCTGCTGTGGATGGCCTAGGGCGTGCAGCCGGTGGGAGGGGAAGGGGGGCGGGGAGAGTAGGGTGGGAGACCCGGAAGAGGTTGCCGTCGGGCTGGGACCACCCCCAGTCCTTGTTCCCAGGCTTCTCCTTCGTGGACAAGGTCCACGGAAAGTACGGCATGTTCCCGTACATCCCGATCTGCGCACAAGGAGTTGCCCACAACCCCCCTCTCATATCTGCTAGGCCCATCCTTTACCCGCCTGCCGTGACCCCCCTTCACCCGCCTGCCGTGACGCCCCTTCACCCGCCTGCCGTGACGCCCCTTCACCCGCCTGCGATGTGGGGCGCCGCCATGACTGAGCCAACCGAGGCATTGGGGAGGGGGTGCTTCATCGAACATTAACAATCGACCTGGAACGCAATCCCCCGGGTGATGCTCTAGGTTGGGGTAGAGCGTAGAGTATTCAGCGAGCACTGCTCCGCACGGCCACCAGGGCCTCGCCGCCAGGGTGCACCGATGTGGGCAGGGGTGCAGTGGGGGGTGCACCACTTTGTCAATTGCTTCCGTCACCGTCCGTTGACTGAGCAGGGAGTTCAACTTGCGCCGCCCACTCGAGTGCTGTCGTGTGAGCACTGGCGAGTCCTGCGAGGCCTTGGTCGCCTCCGGGCACTTCCGCTCCACCGATGGCTTCCGCTCCACCTCAGTCTCGCTGCTGCTGCCCCAAGCATTCGCCGTTGGATCAGACTCCCCACCACCCTTTGCCCGATGGCCCACATCAGCTCAGCCAATGAGACGCCATGAGATGAGGGCCGAGGGACAAAACCGGGGCGGTCATGATCTGGGAGCTCGGGCCGGAGGTGTGGGGTTCGCCGATGGCGTGGCGCGGTGAGTGGCGCTCTGGTCTCTCACCTGCTGGGCTCGTTGCTAACGATATTCGGACAGGCCTCCGCATTAACAAAGGAGCTCTCCGCATCGGAGTCTGAAAGCGCTGGTCCGTCACTCCCTCGCGGAGTCCACAGCTCCTGATCTACTTCCTCCTCCTCATCCTCCCCCTCAAACACTTCCTCCTCCTCCTCCTCCTCCTCCTCCTCAATATTGTCATTCTCATTCTCGTCAATGGGATCCTCCCATAGCGCTTCGATGCTGTCCTCTCCCATCTGTCACCTCCACATGGGGATGCCATCTTTCAGACCCAAGAGGAGGCATCTTTCAGACCCAAGAGGAGGCATCTTTCAGACCCAAGAGGAGGCGTCTTTCAGACCCAAGAGGAGGCATCTTTCAGACCCAAGAAGAGGCATCTTTCAGACCCAAGAAGTGGCATCTTTCAGACCCAAGAGGAGGCATCTTTCAGACCCAAGAAGAGGCATCTTTCGACCCAAGAGGAGGCATCTTTCAGACCCAAGAGGAGGCATCTTTCAGACCCAAGAAGAGGCATCTTTCAGACCCAGGAGGCATCTTTCACCCAAGAAGAGGCATCTTTCGGACCCAAGAGGAGGCATCTTTCAGACCCAAGAGGAGGCATCTTTCAGACCCAAGAAGAGGCATCTTTTCAGACCCAAGAGGAGGCATCTTTCAGACCCAAGAAGAGGCATCTTTCGACCCAAGAGGAGGCATCTTTCAGACCCAAGAGGAGGCATTTCAGACCCAAGAGGAGGCATCTTCAGACCCAAGAAGAGGCATCTTTCAGACCCAAGAGGAGGCATCTTTCACACCCAAGAAGAGGCATCTTTCGGACCCAAGAGGAGGCATCTTTCGGACCCAAGAGGAGGCATCTTTCAGACCCAAGAGGAGGCATCTTTCAGACCCAAGAGGAGGCGAGATGCCGGGGGCTTATTTAGGAGCTTGAAGGTGGTAAGCGATGGAACCGGCGATAGGGCGTAAAGCAGGGGGGAAGGGGTGGGGCGCTAAGGCCGCAGCATGGGAGGTTCAAGGTGGATATGCCAGAAGGCCGCCTGTGACAGGGACGCCAGCTCACTGCCCGCACCTGGTCGAAGATTTCTCGGATGCCTCCTGTTGCAGTCAACAGCTGCTGATAAAAACTCTGCAAGGGATGCCCACATCCGCCCACATCCGCTCGATCAACCCCGGCAGCAGATCCAACGGCTTTCGACACCCTCAAAACAGAAGGTAAGCAAGCGCAAGGAGGGTCTTTCATGAACAGCCCGTGAGGGTGATGCTTCATGAGAAGGCATCTCCTAGAGGTCCAACACCCTCCCTCGGGGGCCCTGGCATTTCTACCGGCATCGCGCCCCCCTCATGGCAAGTAACTGTACTATGGCCCAGAATCGAAGTGCCCCTCTGCCCCCTGCGATTCAATTAACCAGGGCCCTAAATTGACGTGGTGCCCCCCCCGCGCAAGTCCGCGCGGTGCTGAGCCATGCCACTGTTACGCGGCACAACTGAAATCGCGCCTACTTGAAGCTGGGAAGTAGAAGAGCGAATCGCACATAAGCAAGTGGACTCTTCGGCCACATCCATCCCTGCGGGCGCATCTCCTGCGAGGCACAGTCAGCGTCGCGTCAGCGTGCAAGGCCACATGAGGCAGGGCGAGACGGCTGGTGGACAGATAAGCGGGGCTGAGCCTGGTAAACAAGTGGGCTTACTGCAAACCATCTCGTTTAGACCGGGCCAACTCAAGCGCGCCCGCACGGTGTGAAGAGACCAATGGATCGATGCTCCATCTCACCAATGGCAAAGAGCTGAGTGAAAAGAATCTGGTGGGACGGGTCATGCCCCACATCTGCACCTGGGTTTTAAGGCGCCGTCTCGCGGGGTGGAAAGCGTACCACAAGCTGCATGACCCAATCTCCACCGAGCCCCTAAGGTGCTGTCTCGTGGGGTGGTGAGCGCACCAGGAGCTGCATGACCAAGGAGTCAGGCCGCTCGACTCGTCTGTCTCGGCCCATGCGTACAATAGGGGTGATGATGAAACCGCCCCCAAGCACTTCCGCGCGCACGTGCGTCTGCCCCCACACCAGTCACCCTCTCATCCCAAACCTGCAGCCGCCGTCATCACCACCCTGCCCCACGGCCACCAGCTCCCTGTGCGCCTGGACAGTCACAGGGGGTGCGGCACTTCTGTGGGGTCTGAGGGGAGGAGCAAGGGTATGGGGGAGGCCTGTGAAGGTAGGGGGACCGGGCGCTTCAGTGAAGGTTGATTGGGGGTAGGGAATGGGGGCTTGTGCGAGGACAAGCGAGCTGGGGGTGGGGGTTTGTGCAGGCGCAGGGGAGGTAAGGCATTACCGAGGTGGCAGGGCATTTGTCATTCTCGATGGATCCCATCAGAATGATGTACGTCCCGTCTTCGTCTCGCCGCCAGTACCGCTGAAGGCACATGTCCCTGGCTCGAGGCTGCGGCCACCCGAACCACAGCGGCAGTGGACGCAGCACGTGGTGTACGATGTCCGTGTGCCCGTCCACGCTTTCAACCACCTTCCTGCGCGGGTGCACCGCTCAGCACCACCCGTTTCGCTTCAGCCACAAGGGGGGCGAGGAACACCCCCCCTCCTCCATCCACCCTACGAGCACTTCCCAACAAGTCAGAGCAGCTCATCTGGCGAGCGCTCATCAAGAGTGCACCACCTGCTTCCCGGACCGCTCCTGCCACGTGCCACGTGCCAACAAGTTGCCAACTTAACGAAGGTACGGCAGCATAAGCATCTGACAGGCCACTATCCATGCGGCTGCTGGCTTTCTTGCGTATTCTGTGGCATCATTGTGGGGGGCATTGGGCACTGGCGCATCCTCCCGGCTCAGGAGGCAGGCGATGACTCGGAACTCAGACGGGTCTCTGGTGTCCGGGAGAACACACGGGCAGGAGCGCGGGACGCATATCTGCCTATTGGGCCGGCGCGCGTCTCTATTGGAATCTGCAGTGTCTGCTGATCAGTTTGATGTAAAGCATGACTGTCTAGGCCTTGCACAGTAGTCAGGATGCTCAAACCCTGAAGGAACCGTAAAGAAACCCTATGAAACCCTTAGATCTAGATCTGTAGATCTGCTGAACTAATCGTGGCCGTTGGATCATATGATGACCATCGGCAAGACACAGTGTGTAATAGTTCATCGGCCCATCGCAGACGTGTCACTGCAGTCGTTATGAACTCTAATTAGTGACACGTCATACTCTAATTAGTGAACTTTCGCTTCGACTGCCCAATCAGTAATGTTTGGGCGCTAATGTTCGTGGCGTTTCAAGCTGCGAACTGATATATCTTTTGAGAATGAAAGTTTACGTTTGCGAAATACCCACTGCTGAATTCCAACAGTCTCGGAGGATGCGCGCGTCTCGGAGGATGCGCGCGTCTCGGAGGATGCGCGCGTCTCGGAGGATGCTTGGAAGGAGTGAGTGCTGGGTGGCACCCGTGGTCAAAGGTGGTGTCCCAGTCGGCGCGGGACTTCTCCAGGTCCATCACCAGCTTGAACACAGCATCCGGCGGCGCTCGGACTCGGCCCATCGCTTTGACGCAGGGCACAGCCAGCACCTGGCCATCGTCGCAAACCTCCTCGAAGAAGCGCAGCCCGTTCTCCACCTTCGTGAGCCGCCTGAGCGCGCCAAGACCCCCCTTCCCCGCCCTTGGTCGGTTGGACCGCCCTTCCGGTAGTGTGCACCGCAGGAATGCCACGCCGGAGCGGTGCGAGGCGGGCCACAGACCCTCACATTCAAGGGCGGCCTGCAGGCCCGGCAGCAATAGGCCCCCCACAGCGCCCATGCAAGTTGAGCCCTATTACGTGCAGTAACACACGCGCATCTCCCCCCAGTCCCCCGTGATGCGTTCCCGCACTGGCCTCGCCAGCTACTGCAGCTCCCTCCCACACTGGCTGGCTCAGTTCTGCACCCCTGCATGCACGTAGCCGGGCGGGCCCCCCTTCTGCGTGCGACCGACACGGAGGCAGGCTGCTCACGCCGATACGCGCCTGCAGCACTGAGCCCTATCTGCTGGGTCACACGGCGGTAAGCCGGGCAAAGCGGGGTGGAAGTCGAGCCAGCTGGGCGGGGCTCAGGGTTCACCAGTTTGCTTTCTCCTGGAAAATGTAGTTGTCCTCAGCCTTCGACGTGAGACCCTGCCCGAGTCCAGCACGCAGCATGAGGTCCAATCGGCCGAGCCGGATCCGCCACGAGACGGGCGAGCATGAAGGAAGAGGGCGAGATCCTCACAAATGTGCATGGACAAGAGGCGTGGCCAGCGCTACACCCCAATGGAGCCAGGCGCCCGCGAGCGCACGCTCGAGCGCACGCCCCGAGAGTGCCCACAAGAGGGCCCCGAGAAGCCGGCCGAGCACTCACCGGGCGGGCAGCTTTGCCATCCGCTTTACCCTCGTCTGTAACCTGCTGCTGGGTGGCCAGGCCTGTAAGGCGCCCAGGGCGCAGCACAGGCTCGACGACATCCACCGGGGACGACCGCCGCATGTTCTCCACCTCCACTCCCACGCGCTCCAGCTCCACCGGAATGTGGCCCATTGTCCCCTGCGATCGCATGCACAAATACCTTACGGACCTTTAGTTGCACGGAAGCGGAGCGCAAGTGACACGGACCTTTGGGTTGCACGGAAGCGGAGCGCCAGTGACACGGACCTTTGCGTTGCACGGAAGCGGAGCGCCAGTGACACGGACCTTTGGGTTGCACGGATGTAGAGCGCTGAGAAGGCTGGTAAGGAGTAATTTGAGAAGCCACTCACCCTCCGGGACAACTTTTTGGGCTCCTCTCCTGAGACGTGACCGTTCGCGCCAGCGATGGGCGGCGTGGTGAGTTGAGGGGTGCTGAGGGTTCGCCTCTTGGGGGCAGCCTCTCCTGCAGAGTCTCGGAAGTCCAGGCTCGTTCCAGTGTTGAGCGCCGCTGACCGAGGCGTTTTGATCTTCTCGGTGGGATTCGGCTCAGTCTCTCCAGCATCAGCAGCAAACCTCACCGATGGCACTGTCGGAGAAACTGAAGCGGAGACAGGCCTGGCCGGCAGTGCGGCCTCATCCTGTGGGGGTTGCGTCGGGGGGACTTCGGACCGCGGTGTGAGCTTCGGAGTGACAATGCCACTCTCGTGCGGTCGATTCAATGCGTCGTTCCGCGCCTTCTGAATCACCTGTACGCTCCACCCACCAAGCTCCCAGCGTAAGAACAAGTCAGCCTTGCAGACGTATGAGCTTGAGACGGTGATTGATACGACACTATCGACCACCCGAGCAACCATGAGCACACGCCGGCGAAGGCATCGTTCAGGACGCTACCGAATAAGGAACCCCAGCGGGCGAGGGATGCGGCGCAGAGCGAAGACATTCGACCACGTCACCTGGCCAGAGCAAGAACCTGAGGCAAGCCACTGCGCGCAGAGCAGAGACTTGCGATCAGACCACGAGTGCTGAGGTTAGGCCACGTGGCATGAGCAGAGGCCTGAGGCCAAGCCACATGGTCGGAAGATCGGGCCCAGCCGCAGATCTAGCCTCCGGCCAAGTGGACCGGCCCCAGGGCTCCACTCAAACCACAGAGCCTGACTTCACATCTCAGTGCTGCGCTTCCGCACTTGGCATAACTCACTGCTTTGCCTGTGACAGTCCTTTTCGGAGATCGCGAGATCCGAGGAGGAGAGCGTGTGTGCGCACGTGTGCGTGTTTGCAAGTTTCAGTGCATGCTGGCTGCATCCTTGCAACAACTGATTTCTTGAAGGAAAGAAGAAGAAAAAAAACTCACGACCCGAACAAACATGAAGGACAGGCTCCGTACAGGAGCCTGGCTGTTCAAGCAGCACTGCAACTGCCAGCGAAGGAAAGCGAGCACAAGCAGTACGTGATTTGTGCCCGCCTTCGCTGCCCTACCCTTGACTCTCTCTCATTTTCATCTGAGATTCCCTTGTCCCCAATCCCCTGCCTACACCGCCCTGCCCCCTTCCATTAACTGGCACAACACTTGACACCCCAGGTCCCCCTCCTAGCCACAGTTTCCCACAGCCCTCCTCTCGGCTAGTGTCCCTGTTGCTGCAGGCCCACCACCTTGGCCGAAGAGGAGTATGTGTGGCTTGCAATGATTTCTTTGGCACCATATAGCCACATAGTGTCGGCTGCACTATGTGGACAACGTGGATTCAAGGATGAACGGAGAGTATGCGTGTGTGTGTGCGCGCGCGCAAAGTACCTTCACGAAAGGTACCCTCGCCACCAGAGTGCCTTGGAAAATCTATTTGGCGGTTTTATCAACCCACGCCGAGAGAAAGGCTTCAGCATACACTTCTTGACATCTATCCGGAACAAGCGGAGCTTGGTGTGTGAGCGTCTTTTCGCACGCGAGGTCAAATAAGCATGATAAGGCAGGAATGGTTTAGGGGGTGCTTCTACCTCCTTCCAACTGGCGACTTCCTCTGGCTGCGAGGCCCCAATACGCAGTCGTTTCTGCTCTCCGCTCGTGAGCGAGCGGTGGCAGATTGTGAAGCTGTAGAGCCGCCGAGAGTTGAGGCGTAGAAGCCCAGTGTCCTCGACGTGGCCGTCGGCGCAGTCCAGCCGCACCACCTGCAGCAGGAAAGGTTTGTGATCAAGTGATTTTCAGCAGAATGTGCTTCACAGGGCGGGCAGACCTCGAGACGTGCCTTTCGCAGTCAACTGCCGGATGCATGAAGAGCACACTTGACCGAAAGGCGGCCGCGGTGGAACGAAACTCGCAGGCACCAGCACGTAAGGAACAACACTTGACCGAAAGGCGGCCGCGTTGGAACGAAACTCGCAGGCGCCAGCACGTAAGGAACAACACTTGACCGAAAGGCGGCCGCGGTGGAACGAAACTCGCAGGCGCCAGCACGTAAGGAACAACACGGCGTGTGAGGATTGCCGGCTGCTTGCCCGGTGCGATACCCGGATCAGCGAGCGAGCGTGAGATGAAACAGGTAGGACGCGGCTGGGAGCAGAACTAAAGACAGGCGAGGAAGCCCCTTTAAAACGTATATAAGATTGTTTCTCCCAGGTTCAAAGGCGGCCAACAGGGTCTCTTTCTGTATTCTCGATAATCTCGATTCTGTAGTCTCAATGTGTAAAGGCGCTCACCAGGACTGACTCGGGCAAATCGAAATCAACGCTGGGGCTCTTTTCGCGCGTGCCGGTCCTAAACGACTGGCAAAGCGCATGCAAGCTGGGCGGAGCTTTTCTAAGATCACTACGAGCACCAAGTTGCAAAAAGCCCTGCGAGGAGAAGGTGCGAAGAAGGCGTAGGGAAAGCGCGGGCGGTCAGCGCACCTTTTCAGGCTTGTCCCCGCGTTCGGCTTGCTCGCGTATCTTATAGCACAGCAGCAGAGGACCCCGGCAAACGAAATATCTCTCCCGCCACTGCCGCCCAGTCAGCTTGCGGCCGATTTTGAAAAGCCACCCTTCCTTTAAGGGGGCCTGATCGTCACGTTCCACCAACGCGCGCCCAGCCCAGTATGACTCGGTCGTTGTTAGCCTGTCGTGGCCGGGCCTTCCAGATTTGAACGGGTCCGCCGACGGCCTCGCGCTGTCCATATTAGAGCGCATGATGTCTTCCGCAATGGTGAGTTGTTCTCACGGGAGAGAGTCGGGGCTGCTCGTCTAGTTTCCGTGAAGACTCTTCGTAGGAAGCGCGTGTATGGGAAAGCGCAAGTCCTCACGTTTATCTCAAATTTAGGTAGCTTTATCGGATTTTCTTCAGCAAGCACTGCGTTAAGGAAGAATAAATCCCTCAAGCGACGCCGTCACAACTTGCATTGCACAACCTGGACGACCATTTGGCACGAAGGTTCCCTCAGGGCAAAGGACAGGCGTCCTTGCAGCAGGCCGACTTAGGTCAGCTCGCAGGATTCGAGTCTCATCACTGTACCAGACCGTCAGGTCACTGCAACGTTTTGTAAAAACTTGCGACGGGGAAACTCGCGCTGAGAATAGGGTATTATTAATTTTGCGGATAAGTCGGGGCTCGGGGGGCAAGCGCGTGCGGCATCGATACATGTGCGCCTGAGGGGCGGTTCTCGAACCATGGACCGATGCGTTGAGCACAAAGCCGAAAACTTCCTTCCTTGGAAGGAGGCTGAAAACATCTGCTGGTCGATAACTGGTGTTTCGGTCTGGTTGAGTTTTCTTGATAAAGCAACCCTCGAAGCAGAAACTGGGTTGAAAACACGTTTTGAGGCATAGGGCCGTCATGGCTGAAAGAAAATGCCCGATAACGTGCTTGGAGGCATGTTGACATCGTGGTGATGACTTCAGGTTCAGGCTTGATTTATGCAACCGTTAATTAAAAAGACGCTCGTCGGAGCTGCCAACGAAAACTAAGGAGGAGCGGCCCAATCAGCTGTTTTTTCTACTTAAGGAGATACGAATTGTTGGTAAAGGGCTGCAACACAAGAAAGTGAAACTAAAGGTACTGCTGGAAAGATCCCATAACCGTAAGAATTTGTTTGGCACATCAGAAAGCGGGTCATCGAAACGATCCGCAAGAGCGTTAAAAGTTAACGAGACACGAATGAGGTCCCGCACTAACGCGAGACAGAGGCTGGGAGTGCAGGAGGGAAAGTATTGAGCAAATACCTTGTTACACAAGCACCCGAAAGTGAACCATATGGATCCAAACTTTTCAGAGGGACAGGCGGAGGGACACCCGAAAGTCTCGTTTTCTCTCGAGTCCTGTATTCTTGTCTGAGTTACATCGATGCTCAAGTGATATCAAAACAACACAGTGAGGAATATTATTTTCGTGTGTGAGCTCTCTGAGATAATTTATGCATTTTCAGGCAGGATGAAGGCCCGTTCTTCTAAGTACTTTTGTGGCACAAATTCTGCTATCTGTAACTGATGTGAGGCGCAGGTTTTTAAGGAACATGAAAACTCCTCGCTGCTCGGATAATCGATAATGGAGACAGACTGCAGTCTCTATCATAGTGACAGGTCTGTCCACTGTCGTGTGACAGGTCGACTGGCGAGGTCAGGCCGAGGTCGGATTATTTTATACATTATTAGGCTCTAACTAGCTACTGAGTGAGACCCGTGTACACTGTAGGGCCCGCATTCGGTATGAGGGTGTTCGCGTCACGGTTTGGAAACCTCTGCTCCTTATAATTTGGAACCGGACCAAATTACCTTACTTACTTACTTACCTTACTTAATCAGCAGCAGCAGCAAAGCGCGAATCCCAACGGGCGACACAGACGAACTTCCGATCTCACGATCGCCAGACGCTAACGATGACAGTGCCACTGCAGTCGCGTACATTTATCGCGACGCCACCCTCGCGTTATGGCATGGCATGTTGGGAAGCAAAAAGCGAAGCACTGTCGCGCACATGATCCTACGGTCAGATGGCCTAGTGGAGATCTCTTTTTGAGATCGATCCGCCTAGACCTCTGCTCCTTATGATTTGGAACCGGGCCAAATTACCTTACTTACTTACTTACTTACTTACTTAATCAGCAGCAGCAAAGCGTGAATCCCAACGGGCGACACGGACAAACTTCCGATCTCACGGACGCCAGACGCTAACGATGACAGTGCCACTGCAGTCGCGTACATGTACCACGACGCCACCCACGCGTTATGGCATGGCATGTTGGGATGCAAAAAGCGAAGCACTGTCGTGCACATGATCCTACGGTCAGATGGCCTAGTGGAGATCTCTTTTTGAGATCGATCCGCCTAGTAATTAAATAGATCCCCCCCCTTTCCATACACTCAACACTCACTCAACACTGTCTCACTTTCGCGTTTCAGATTTATACCGGAGTACGTAGACACTTGACACTATCGACTATGTTTAAAATAATTGAATATTATCGCACCGAAGGTGCATCTATTCCTCTCGTAATATTCTATCTTGCATCTAACAATCTATACCGTGACACACGTCTATTGTAATTGTATCCAGTCGGCTTTTTAAGAGGTAGTTATGGCTGCCACGTCAGACAATATGCCTATTATTGTGCCGGATAAATTTCATAATACCTCTTGTCGCTCGCTCGTCATCGACAACCAATGGTGATTTGCCATTTGTGCACTTACAAAAGTCGTATTGCAATGGCATCTTTGAGCTGGCATGTTCTGATTGGCTTTCCCGATAGTCGTGGGTGCACATGGTAACGGCCCGCGACAGCCCGCGACAGCCCGCGACAGCCCGCCGCGACAGCCCGGCGACCCGACGACAGCCACCGACAGACAGCCCGCGACAGCCCGCGACCGACAGCCCGCGACAGCGACAGCCCGCGAGTTTTTCAGTGGAGTTAATTATAAAACTATCAACGCCTGATGACTGCATTTCGATTTGCGGGTTACTGTGTCACTCACTGAGTCAGATACTCACATACATACGATAGGTGATACAGTAGGTCATAGGATAGGATAGCTGATGAATACTGTACTGTAGCATGAAGCATGCCTACCTGTATGATATGCCTATCGTATGCCTCTTGCCTAAAACGCGAAGCGCTGTTGAGCTGTTGCCTCTCAAACGAGGGTTGGTTATTAAATCTCTGACTATCTCGCACATGCATGCACCTCGAGAAAAGATGGTCGGCTGCGTGTGCTAGCTTTGTTAAATTTGTCGAATCATTAACAACTCCAATCGAACGAAAGTTAGTTTCTGAACAGAGGCGGGAAGCCACAAGGACGCGCGTTGCAATAGCCCGTTCGAGCACCAAAAGTGATCTGGATTCCTCGCTTCCGACCAGCACAACGATCAAGCTTAAACCATTTTCTGAGACTGCCCCAAGCTGCGAAATACACGACCGTGAAATCATGGACAGCTTGGACTCAGTTGTACGTGTATTGCGAGTTTCCTTGTCCTGACACGCTCCAAACTGAGCCGTGAGTTTTGCAACTTAAGGCTGGCGTGAACACGTGCAGGTTTCCGCTATCCAGAAACTTTCGGGAACCGATTTGCCACAGCTGTTAACGCAGCTTAAATCATCGGAAGACCTTTTGCAGCGCAGTGCAGGCATTTCCACTCAAGTTCTGAGTACACTTGATCCCAACCAGCACTCGTTGGGCTGGTTGTTCATACTGTAAGTCAGACTGCGAGCTCTTTAGTCGCTAGGATTTATATCCCGCCTATCCTAATACTACTGCGTTTTTTACAGGGAGTCTCAAGTCAGTGGAAGCGCTGATCCGCCTCACGGATCAGAGACCTTCATCGCAGCAGTCACTTCGTTCATCGGCTGTTGCCGCCCAGAACAAATTCGCTTGGCTCCTGATAAATGTGCGTGCGTCTTTCGCAAACGTTTTGGAAATAACCGACAGCCACTGACGTCGCTGTCGTATATTTTTTTCTTGCAGTTGCGTCGATATGCAAGCAAATGAAGGAACACGCCTTAAAGCTTGGGCAGCCAGGTCGCGTAGTCATGCCCTTAAAACTTGCAATCGGCAAAGTTCAACCAAGTACTGAGTATCTTTCCCCTCAGCATGGAGACTTCTTTCAAGTGTAAGTGACCACCATACACCACGCTTCTCCTGTTTTGTATTCAGCTCTTGTTCCTGTGTCGTCTGACCGTTTGCGTACAGGTGCCTACTGGCGAAGATGTACCACGCTGCTATCGAGATTCTTGCACAAGAAGTTTACGAGGTCAGAGCCTATGTCTTACCTTTTGGTGCAGCAGTTCGGGTGCAGTTGTATGAGCGCTCGTTGCTGGGGATCTTTTGCAGACTGATCCTGCGAAGACCGGACTGGTTCCACGAGACTTCCTTCTGTTTTGCTACTACGGGTGAGTCGTCCACATCAGTATGAACCCTACTAAAGTAACTGCTGTCTCTCCTTCTCGAGCGAAGGTAAAACCGTGGACCATTTGTTGCCACTGCACCCTGTACGCTCGACGAAACCCTACTTTGGTCTTTGAAAGACGTTACATTTAAGTGGTCGACCCAAGATCTGCCCTAGTTGGTATCGTAAGTGTCACCTTGTAGTACCGTAAATGTGGGCGTTTGCCCGCGGTTTCTTATTGCACCTAGCTCTAGATGGTTGCCTGGTCACGTGCGGGTGTCGTTACTTGCCACTGACACGAGTGTCAACGGGCTGCCAGGGGAATGCTGCAAGTGGGCTTGAAGAACTTTAGCCAAGCGCTTAAGATGTTTTTGAACGTGCGTAGGTGTTATTAACCCAGTTGGTCGCTCCTTTTTTCTACGTGTTGCTGTGTGTCTGGCGGACAACCCTAAATGACGCGCGGTGACAACTTTTTGGTTTTGTAACTCCAAGGAATCTTTGAGTTGACTGACAAGTTATTCGCGATAAGAGAGCTATGCAGCTTTACGTTTTTATGTTGTGAAACGACAGTCGCTTTTTGTCGCATACACGCTTTCTTGCAAGAAAATGGTGCCCCGTCAACGCACCGTGCCAAGCCTCGGCGAACTCGTTAATGGTGAACAACTACGAACACCTTTTCAGCCAATCTAACACAATATTTTTCGCTTGTGTATGCGCAGGCACTAACAGCCCCATCAATAGCTTTGAATGCTATTACTGTTGCCTCTTACAAGAAGTATGCAATTCTCTCCCTGATATACTCAGGCCAGGTGACTTGGGGCCCTTCGCAAAGTGCTCCCTCGCTTGTCCACTTACCTGACCAGTTCTCGAAGCGTTAAAAGCTTGGAAAAACTGTTATCGAGCAACCTTTGAAGCTAATGAAGTGGCGTTAATGCTATGCAGATCCAACCTTTTCCCAAGTACACAGCATCTATCGTACAGCGGCACTGCAAGAACTGCTGCCAGGTGTGCGCCGTTGAGCCCTTGTCACATTAGACAATATATGCGTGAGCACTACGTGCGTCTTGCTGGCGAGCTGTGTGCTTGCCTGACTGAGCAATGGAAAGTTGCTCCAACTGCCTACTGCAGTGTTTCCGAAAGATTCACGGCAGCGCCTTCACCGCATGTATCTGCGGTGAACGAGTGACGTAGGCTTCCATGTGTGCAGTTAAGTTTATGTCGCATGAGGGGAATAGGAATATAATGAGCTTGCGAACGCATACACGACGCGAAATATGGAGGAGCTCCGACGCTGTGCTTTGACTTACGAGGAGGTTTTCCGCAAGGTATTCTCGAGTGTTCCATCCCCGGATTTCTTTTTCTCACAGTAAGTTTGCTTCCTCCTCACAGTATGGTTGCTGCCTCGAGAGCTAACTCAGTCAAGGAGAAAGAAAATGCGATTTTCTTTCTTATCAGTCGCGCTTACCAGATAATAAAGAAAATCGGAGCCGCTCGACGATATGAGTCCGCCTACGTCAGTGCAAGAGGTCACCCGGGATAGCCGGCTTATGAGCTGTTGGTGGCGTGCAGGACAACAACTATGGTCTCGTGAAGCAGTGCATCCAGTCCCTGTATAAGCGCAATATACAACGTCTGACGCAGACGTGTGTCCCAGCAAGATGCCGTTCTGACCTTCCCCGTCTCTCTTGGGCTCCCCAGCTCTCACATAACAGAAGCTCGATAATTTATTAAAAAAATCGTTTCTGCGCACAAAGTAGGATCAGCGCTTCTCGAAACGAGTAGGGCGAGTGCAACTGAACACCTTGTGCAGTTCACTAAGGAGCGGGGATTTCCACTCTTATTCCAGTCTGGGCGCTATACTTTCGAACTCGTGCAACTCTTGGTGCATTGCACATAAGATGATGTTATTTGCAGGTCCTGTGTTGCACCTATATTCCAACTTAGTCTTTTTCCAGTTACACCGTGTGAACTTTCGATCTCTGCCCTTCTCTATTGAGTTTGTGCCAAACGAACAGGACACTTTGAGTCGGCATCCCGCTATATCATCGACTGCCACTTGAAGCCTCACTCGTCCTGACGGTATTGCAGGTACCTTACGCTCTCAATTGAAGATATCGCACAAACAGTTGGCCTCAGCAGTGCTGTGGAAGCAGAGTCATACATCCTTCGGTGACGAATCTCACTTTAACTGGAAACAAGAAGGGAACTTTGCCTTATTCAGTGTCTATGTTAGAGCACTGACAACGCGGCCGTGCTGACTTGTCTTATGCAAGCCGACTCCCAAGTGTTGACGCCGTGTTGACTTCTCTCTTGAGGATTTTCTGTGCTCGTGGATTCCAACGCAAACTTATTGACTTCTTTTGTGCTAGTGGTTTGACACCGTGGACGTGTGGACTTCCTTGGTTCCGTGCTGCCGGGCTCAGTCTTGCTTGCCGGTTGACCTCTTGAGTGTTCTGATGAGCATACGGTGCTCAAATATTGTATGCAGCACTTGGGGATGCTGACTACTGGACGAATGATTGCAGAATGATAGAATCTGGAGATATATATGCAACTATCAACCAAAAGGATGGGATGGTAAGAAGCTGCAGCTACACGTATTATTATGGTGCTGTGAGACAGGCACTTGTCTTAAGTGGAAATCTCTGGGAACCGCTGTAATAGCCCTGACGATCCTAGCTCTAATTTTGAAAGTAGGCGAAGCAGTCTCCTGCCTACTTCTAAGGCATGTGGTAGAACAGCTGACTGTCTAAGCTTTGTCCATAGCTAACCACTTTTCAAGTGCTTGACAGGTGAGCTTTCTGGAAGACCCTGAGCAGTACAACACAAGGTTAACCCTCACTATTCCCGCTGTTCCAGCACCTCTTTTTGTATTGACTTCCTCTCACTTCTTGCACCTCCGCGATAGTGCCTATCTGTCCCTTGTAAGGCTTGAGCCCACTGGTTGTTCGGAAAACACAAGCAGTTTAAACTGACTGGTGAAATTGTGCAGTGAGATGGTCGATCGGATTGATACCAACATCCAGACTTCCATTGGTCTCGCAAAGAAAGTTGCAGACGTCAACGAACAGGTATGATGCAGTATGCACTTGACGGAGATAGGTTGAACTGTTCGCACTTTATTCGTTCGACGTTTAGAGTATTAGTTTCCAAACCTGCTATCCAACCTGTATCACCCTGTTTTTTTTTGTGGCCTACATAATTCGCAAGGTAGATACGTTGATAATTGCTGCACTTTGGCTCCTTGTGAAGTATGATTTGAGGATTATTTTTGTGTTCCAGGTGATCACAAATCGCACGTTCTTAAGCAAGACAATGATGAAGGATAGGATGAGACACTACACAGAGCCAATGCAGGACTGATGTTGTGGTGCTTAGAGTGAAAATCGGCGAGTTTCCCTCCCTTAATTGATAAGGCAACTTAGGCTTACATCAGACCAAAAGAATCGGTGCAGTTATGAAGTGAAGATCAATTGTGATGTGATTTTTGTGTGACTTGAGAGATTGTACTTGAGACTCCAGTAAATGCATGTGAAGCTGCACCCGAAAACATGCATTTTCAATGCTCAATATTTGAAGTGTCCACAAGGTAATTATGATTATAGTGAGTTAGCTCAGCTTGAGTTTCCTGCTTCCATCTTTTGAGGGCTTGCATGGAGCGTGATGTTATCTCACACTTTCTAAAATATCTTGACGAAGGATTATAACTATGACCATAATTCGACTAACATACGTCCACACGAAATTGATTGGCAAGATTGCCACAGTTAGAAGAACACGAACATGTTAGCTGAATAGCCGAATTGGTACATATATAAAGAGGTATCAGAAACTTTATTGTAAGGTTCACATCTCACAGTGGAAAGGTCAAAGGCACAGCAAAGAAACAAGCTCATTCAAATGTCAAAACAACTACCAAGATAAACATCGTGCAAATTCCCAGTGTTCGCCCATGCTAATAATCATGACTAGCCCTGCAAGCAATTCCGTAGCCCTGCGAGCCGTGCAAGGCAACCACCATCCGCTGCAACCAATAGGTCGAAAAGCTCCGCGTGCTCCATGTTGCATCAACCTCCTCCTGAAACAATCGGTCTTGCCTGCGCTGCACACAACTGTCGAAGAACTTCCGCGCCGATTTCCCCAAACCTCCAAAAGAATCCATCGCAAAAGGCACAAGCGTGTGAGGCCAGATTGGTCCGTACAATCCCCTCTTGGCTCGCTTATGTACCGCCGCAGCCCGCAGCGGCTCCCGAGCAACCCGGTCTACATACGAGGCACAACAAGGGAATGCAAGGCTCACGTCAATCACGATATGCTTGCCTCGTCCATCATGGTTGAGCACTGTGATGTCGGGCGTCCAACACATGACACCCTGACAGTGGCGCGTCATCGCACTTCGGTTTCAACTGATTCGGTTATTTTCATCGAAAAAGTCGTTGCTAGGAACCCAGAAAACGCAGCACACCCACGGCCACGCGGCGGCCTCGTTGTCACTGGGTGTTACATTTTTGCCACATCGGATTTACGGAAATTGTTGCGAACGGTGTTTTTTTTGCTAATATGTTGTTGGCTGGCACTGCGCTCTTCAGAATTGTAAGTCCCCGTGCCCTCCTGCCCGATATAACCCGTGTAGTGTATTTCGTCGCGTAAACTTGCCTAGGTTGAGCGGTTGCTAGCACGTGAACGGATGCGTACAGTGATCCGAAGCTCATCGGAAATTTGCTTGCTGATGGGTTTTAAATAAGCTCATACGTTTCGGATTTTGCGTACTTTAACGTGTTGCTGTGTGCTGTATCAGGCATACCGGCCAGTTTAACGGACGCGCCTCCGACTTTCCTCACCCTAAGCCATGGCCCATTATTGTGTACAGTGCGTGCTTGACATGAGAACTGAAAGTCTGAAGGACTTTCAGACTTGTCCCTGGAAGTGTCAGAAGTGCGGGGACCCTGTTGTTTCTCGCAATACCCTCGTAGAGACGGACACTTTTTTCATTGAGGCCTCCCGCGATGCGTTCGCTAGCCTCGCTCGTGCCAAACCTCGAGCTAACTGCACAGCGTTGGTTTCGAATTTTCTCCTGCGAGTTTTCGAGAGCGTAGTACAAGCACTCGGCCTGGTCTACAAAAGCACTAACACACGGCAAGGACAAACAGTTTCAGTTCGCATCACGCGACAAGAGAATTTAGATAAGCTATACACTTTTGAAAAGTATTACGCAGGAAGTGGGCTAGGTGCAATCAGAGTGCGTCCGTCCGGTGAGCTAGCAGGAATATCGGTCCCAGCAGTTCTGAAGCATAAAATATGTGTTTTTGGAGGCCATAGTTTGTCTATCACCTATCAGCGACTAGTTTTCAATAGTGGAGGGCGCCTGACACTCCCCGTCGCATTTCCCAAGCATCCAGAGCAGTGGGGAAAGCCCGAAACCTTCGTGCCAGAAGTGTACGTTAAAAATACTGGAGCACCGTACCCCACCGCTGCACGGAGAACGGGCTGATAGTTGATATAAGACTGGCGGGTCATGGCCGCGAACTTAGAAAGGAGGCGGAGCGAATAGCTTCGGACGATGTGTTCGAGGGTTTCGGTGCAGAGGACCAGGCTATGCTGAAGGAGCTCAAAGCGAAGCACAATATTCCTCGTGCTGCTGAGGCTGCTGCCCGCCGTTCGGCTCGTTTAGTCGGTACGTTCGACTTGCTCTGCTTCCTTCGCCTCCTTTGCTTTCTGAATTTTTTTCTGCTTGTCGTCTCTGCTTATGTTCCAGTGTTTTGTTATCTTCGACCTGGCCACAATGCGAGTGGCCACCTCAGTTTTCATAGTTTGGCCTGCAACTCCCTTGAGTCCTTTGCCTTTTTTATTGCTCCGTCGCCTGGCATTGAGTTTGCGTTTGCTGTGCAGGTGTTCAAGTCCCTGCATACTGCAGTCCAGAAGATCCCCGTGACGAAGAACTTGCATAGGGACCTACGTGTGCGTAGGCAGCATGGGGGTAGAGCTGCACGTCGACCGACGAACCATGGTTGACCCCGGCCTGTATGTGTGCTTTTGCCTTGGCCCGTACAAAGTATTTCACTCTTCGCCTGTCGAGCTGCAGGTGTGTCCACCGGTATTCGTGTCTTCATTTCGTCGTACACGTCCTTTAGTGTGGTCCACACCGCCATAGCCAACACAAAAAGCTCCTCGTTTTCTGATAAAACTATCAGCAGCATTCCCCTGCAGTGTTGAAACGTGTCATCACATTCCCGTCCTATTATGTTCGGCACATTTTCTTCTTTCACACCTTGCTTGCCTTTCGTCTTCCGAACTTTTATACAGCATCGCACTTGCTCTTTTAGGTACGCTGCAAGCCTGTCTGATTTAACTTGCGTGTTACAGTGGCACCTGGAAAAATATTTAATTTAGATTATTTCTTTCAGATTTTAGATTAGCCCATTTTCATGTTGGTTTTAGATTAAGTTTTCTTGATGTCATCCGGCTATTACCGGTGGTCCTTTTCACGACTCGTGTTCAAATAATGTGCACACAGGTCAAACGCTCTCGTTCCCGCTGGTGCCATCATGAGGAAGCCTCCAAAAAGCTTTAAGAAGGTTTGTCTCGCTTGTGATAATGGTGGGCGCCGTTGTAATAGACACTCACGGCGTGTTCTGCTTGAAAAAAAGGCCCCCCACTATCAACCCACCGCTTTCAAAGGCACTGTATTCAACGAGTATGTCGAAACTGGAATCCGAATGGAACCAAAAACCGTTCGATTTTAATCCTACGGTTTTTGGTTCCATTCGGACATACGGAATTCACGGCCGTGATTCTGGAATTCACGGCCGTGAATATGCAACCCTGGAAGGGGTTAGGCTCGTTTCCATTTTCAATTTGCTTTCCGCGGGTGCGATGAACTTCAATCGACTGTCACGTGACTGAAGACAAGTGACCAAGAATTGGGACAGCGAAACGAGAATTGGGACATGTTTTCGAGAACGTGGGAACTGGATCGCAATAGTGTCACCGTGGCTGTCACCCACGATTCATAGCGCGCTGAGTCGCAGTTGGCCAGTGACCGAGAATCGGGACAGAGAAACGAGAATTTGGACATGTTTTCGAGAACGTGAGAACTGGCTACTACTTTGAAAAGTAGCGTGCTGGTTTGGATATCTATCCGTAATAAAAATACCTAGGGATAAAAAACCAACATAGCAACAATGAAAAGAAAATGCGGGCATGAGATAGTTGGCGACTCAAAATACTGCAATGAATGTAATAAGTTGTCAAAGGAGAGGAGCCGCAAAAGTGCGAGACAAACGAGGGATTACACGGAATCCCCCGAAACCTTGCGGGAATGGTCTCAAACATACGTGCCATTGTTTTCGGTGACCGTGGATATGGTCAATGAACTTTACAAGAAAGTTCAAGAAACTCGCTTTAGCTTGCCACGAGATGCGGTGCGGGAATGTGTACCAGAAGAGCAGGTCCATCGGCTTGTTCAGAAATTCAACAAGGCGAATTTCGTGAACAAGGCAAAGGTAAATTGCAAAACGATAGTGGACCCGTTTGCGGGAGGTTCTGGGATAATCCCTAACGTGCAGCGTTTCCTCAAAACGTCATTGACGCCAGCCCACTACAAGGAGTTCGACTTCAAGGCGGTCGATTACCCTGCCATAAAAAGGTCCATTAAGTTGGACATGCGGTTGGACATCTGCGACAAGAACGTCAACGGAAATATCCAGGTCGCGAATTACATATACGCCCCAGCTTGCACAGGTGCTGAGCTGGTGGCCTTTATGTATTTTGCGGAGAGGTGCCGAGATTTCTGCGCGTTCCTTCTCCCCTCGACGTGGATCAATAAAAACGACGCGCTTCAAAGGGCATGGTGGGGAAAGAAATGCCTAGAGGGAAAAGCTTTTAGGTTAAGTGCATCAGAAGGGTGTCAATGGATGATCATTGTCAACTCTACGTTCAAGGGACAAAACCTCTTTTCAAAGGCGACACATGTGAAGGCGGGTTCGGACAAGGAAGTGGCTGTTTACGCGCAATGCGTGGCGGCGGCAAATGCTAAAGATGCGTGAAAAGAAAAATGCTTTTTCGTACGTGCGTATGATATGCGTGCAAGAACTCATTATGCATATGCTTTCTTGCGTGAGATAGAACAATGAGATAAAAATGCTAGAGTTTGTAGTGTGTAAAAAACACTTTTTATTATTTTCCCTCCGTAAGTCTTGTGTGAAACATATCTTGATTTGACGTGCTACTGTCTTTGAGTTGGCGTGTTACTGTCTTACTATCCTCCACATTTTTACCCGGGCTTGTGAACTCAAAGCCGTCGGGCTCAGCCATGTTCCTTTCCTCTCGTTTGGCTACGCGACAACTCTTTTGTGTAATATTTCGATGTCGTGGATGCATGCACCGGTAATAGCCGGATGACATCAAGAAAACTTAATCTAAAATCAACATGAAAATGGGCTAATCTAAAATCTGAAAGAAATAATCTAAATTAAATAGCCTACCGTGGCACCTACAGGTATTCTCAATGGTGTTGTGGACCTCCCGCAGGGTGAAGTGAAGCAGGTCGAGGACGTTGTCAACTGGCTGGATATCAAGTATGGGACCCTTGCCGTGCATGACGCCTTTGTGCGCGGTCTGGTAAGCGAGCCGTGCTTTCTCACCGCGGGGACATTCGTCCGCGAGCATCTTGTCGGTCGAAGAAAACTCTGCTGGGCATAGTGGGCACTTTCACGGAAACACCATGCCTACATGAGGAAGGTGAGCCCCCTCCATAATACTCTCGTAGGTCCGAAGGCTCGGTTGTGTCTCACCCTCTTCCCAGTCGTCAGTGCGGTGTAGTAGAAAGGCTTTTTCGACTGTGCAGAACGAGTAGCAATTGTTATGTGAACATGTTGCCAGTCCATTGACAACATTTATCCACTTCATATCCCCTCCACCAGTAGTCTTCACGGTATATTCTTTGTTGTCGACTGACAGTTTGTTCGTCTTCAGGTCCAAGAGTTCAGCGAGCACACGACTCGTGGCCTGCTTGATGTCAGCATAGTCCTCCTTTCTTTCGAAAACGACGAGGCTCTCGTTACTCAGAGGTGAGTTCAACGAGCGGAATGTCTGCGGGTCGTGATCCTCTGGCCGTTTTGTAATACATTTGTATGTAATCGTTGTCTGTGAAATGCCCGCCCGAAACATATTTGCCCCGTCGCCTGCTACTTGCACCTCTATCTCGGCTGTATCTTCTGGTGGCGGGTTGGAGCGAACGCCCTCTTGCAACGCTGTGATGAGAGAAATTGTCACGCCGTGGCCTCCCGTGAGTTGTTGTGGTTTTGCTGTCTTGAAGTAGGCATGCTCAAGTGCAACCGTACGGTGCTTGCTTGCGTGTGTCCCTAGGGACGGCATAGGCACTTCCGGTTTAACGAAGGCAGGCTCATACACGTTCTTGTCTTCGTTGCATTTCCCACTAAGACAGTTAATCAAGTCTTGATACGGCCGTTCAGGAAGATCACATCGCAGGTGGATTGCAAGACCAAGCTCGGCCGTCCACTGTCGCTCGATAGCCCCGGACCAGTTCTTGCTCTATTATGCGAACAGCGCGGGGTGAACTCCGTATCGCCTCAGCAAGGTATTCCCGATTCTCCCTCCTATTAAGTATGACCTGCATTGCTACCAGGCCGCCCGATGGTATTGTAAAGTTGTCCTGGATAAATGTCGCAATGTCCTGTGTCATACGGGATATGCGAGAAGCCTTGACAGAAGGCTTATCGTGAGGGAGGGGGAGTCGTTTGCGAGTGCTCCGCACGGTTTCCTCGGCTACCTCGTCTGATGCAGGCTTATCATGGGACAATCTCGCCTAGTAGTTGCCTCGAGCGCGCTCTCGGGCTATCTCATCTCTAGCCTCCTGAAGTGCGGTTTCCTGTTCCTTGCTTTAAACGGTAGGCAAGTGTCTGCAGTTGAGTGGCTTGAGTTGTGATAGCCTGCAGTACTGAATGCTTTCTCTCCACTCGGCTGGTCACAGGTGCTGTCTGACGCATAACGGGGGTCGGTGCAACAGTCGCCTCCACCGCCAGTGCTGTGCTAGCAGTGCCACTTGATTTCTTATTAGAACCCAGCTTGTTGCCTTTTGTGAACTTGTTATTAGACTTATCATTGCTACCCATGGTGCTAGAAGTAAAGTAAACAATGAATTGTTTCTTCTATTCCCTGACTTAAGTAGCGTGCCCTCCCCCAGTGTCAAACGTACGGAAATTGCCACGTCATGGGTAGGAATCCTGAGCTGACAAGTCAGCATATCTGATTCTTAAACTCAACTTAATAATCAAAACTGATACACCACACATAGATTTGGACTCTTAGTATGCATATGCCCGATCAATAGTATGTTCACCCTCATAATGGTTATGCGCGGCATGTACCCTACCTTTTTTAAACAACAAAAACAGTGTGATAACATTAGAATCCGAGAAATCGAACATTACCATTCGAAAGAGCACCATCGAAAATGGTACAGAGCACTTCATAAGGACTATATAATTATACATATTATGGTATCGATAACCATGAAAACCCCTAAGTGCTACGAAACCCTAAGTGTTGGGGTGCCATGTGAATAAAGCGAATACGCATCATGCTTGCGATCCTCCACGATGACAAAGGCTGGATCAAAGCGCTTGCTTCAGCATAGATGTCAGCACATCACGAGCGGCATGATGTGCCGTGACAGCCCATCCACGCTGGTTACAGACTAGGTAGTGGTAGCCAATGTTTGGGGTTGTCGCAAACGCGTGCACATGATGGGACAAATGCTGATAGTCCTGAGTGACCTCAATGCTCGCATATATATATCCGACATATTCTCAACGTACACATGAGTCTGTAATAATCCAGGCATATTCCAGCATAGTACACAGTCGTAGAGCTACAAATTTTTTGAAATTCTGATATTCTGAAAACACGTGCCAAGCTCTTATATGCAAGCCCAAATTTTTAACATGTAAAAAGATGAAAACAGCAGTATAACATATTCATCAAAAGATCAACAAAATAACCAACGTACGAATTATTGTACAAAACTGTGAGCAGAGCTGTCTTAGCGGTCTAGCACTTGGCACGCGAACAGCCACCTAGCACTCGCGAAGGCAAAACAATAATGAGTCCACTAGTCCTGACCTGCGGTCAGAGCCTACTTATTCTCGAGTCATTATCACATCTGCAAAAACTGTAACAGGCTTCCGCCCTGAAATCTTCATCTGCCAATAGAATGTCACTATTCTATGCCAACTTTAATGGTGTTACCGTTCCCCTTCTTCTGACTGACACGTCAGTGGCAACATTGTAACTGTCATATATTCTTATCACTTCGCGGTCATCTCACAGTGACCATATCTTCTTCACCAAGTCTGCTACTCTCGAGCAGTCATCACGCGCGAGGTCTGTCACACTCGTCATAACTGTCACGCCTGTCACTAGCTGGACAAACCCGGCTCCGGTACCACGAGAAGTCGGCGTTTGTTACAGCTGTCGCAAACGCGTGCACATGATGGGACAAATGCTGATAGTCCTGAGTGACCTCAATGCTCGCATATATATATCCGACATATTCTCAACGTACACATGAGTCTGTAATAATCCAGGCATACTCCAGCATAGCACACTGTCGTAGAGCTACAAAAATTTTGAAATTCTGATATTCTGAAAACACGTGCCAAGCTCTTATATGCAAGCCCAAATTTCTAACATCCCCCATCTGTAGCTGCTGCCTGCAGTAGCACAGACCTAAATATGGGCTTGTTCAGTGTGCTATGGTAAGTCACGAGACAGAATGACGGCGTGTCAGAATGACGAGTGACGGATACTATGACAGTCACCAATGACAGGCATTTATATGACCAGATGACGAGAGTGTCTGACAGAAATGACTGACAGAAATGCCTGACCCGAAAGTGATTTTTGGTGGGAAAACCAGCAGTCAGAGAAATTGGAGGGAAAGCTGGTAGACCTCCAATATTGCCGAGTCAGCACAGTTATAATTATCCAGAGTGATATGGAGTGGCCTGGAATGATTGATAATTTAACTGGGCTAGTCGGCAGATTCTATGATGTGACAGATCGAGTTCTCATGAAGCATGATGGGACCTGACAGGAGTCGACATCGAGTTATGTTCGAAAGTTCGAGATCTGAAACCATGGCATAAGGCAGCCGAGCAGGCTGAATGAATCAGTTTTTGAATTTGTTACTGTGAACAGCCACACCTGGCTGTTGTAACTTCGACATTAAAGAAAGATCCGATTCATATATATATATCATGCTTACAGCAATATATATCTCTTTGTAGGACTGAACTAGGTTCCCTGCATTGTGTAAGTAGACTGAGAGGCTCTTAGAGAGCACCCCCGAACATTCGGCATACTGAGTCGTACCCCATCTGCCATGAACTTGCCCAAACTGAAGGTAAACATGCCAATACCATCACCTTCTCCACCTTGTAACATTTTGGCTCTCACCAAAGGATTCTTGAATACCAAGACCCACATACACCTGCGGCCAAGAGGTCCGCCATGCTCCAAGTGCCCAATCACATGCAGGCGTCCAGCCTGACTCAGTCGCCTGAAGTACGCTGCTCTGCTCTCGGTCATGTCCGTCAAATAGTAAGAAGGAACATGCACGCATGCTACCACACGGCTGGCCATGACTGCCAGTGCAAATGCGATATTCAATGCGGCAAACCAAGGAGAGGTCACCACTGCGTCACAGACACCATACTTCTCCTTCCATCTTCGATAGTTGCCTGGCTGAAGTGCATCACGCGCCTCAGACCAACCCAGCTGAGGGTTCCAGTAATTGTTCATAAATCTCAAATGTGGCCACTGTTCCACCATCACCTCGCTGATGACCCCAGTACCTGCCCATGGGTCCCAGACGCCATCGATGGACTTCCAGTCCACCTCTGTCGCCAGGCGCGCTCACCTCTGAAGGCACCGTAATGGTAAGCTCAAGCCCCCACTGTAGCGCGCTAGCCTCGCGCACCTGGGCCCTGGTCATATGTCTTAATTCTCCTCGCTTTTCAATCTCTTCTTCAGCCAAGGCAGGCACTAGAGGTGCATCCCTCAATTGTCTTGCCATTGCCTTCTGCTCTCGATACTTCTTGCTCAACACAGTGCGGTGTCCTTCATTCCAATGCCCAGGCATGAAGATTCTCACGGCCTCTGAAAGCTTGTCTTGCCTGCCCCAATCCACCTGGTCTGGCATGTAAAGGAATAGGTCCTTCTCTTCCAACATCATCTCCCTGGATGATGAGATAGCCTGCCATGGCTGGAACTTGCTTCCCTTCACCACGCGTCGGGGACCCACGTCCGCTGGCAGCAGTGTCTGGGGACAGCTTCTCGTTCAACTGTTGCTCCTTCATCCCCAGCCTGTCCTCCAAGACGCAAGAGACCTTAGTCTCCTGGGCATGCGCCTCGGCGTTAGCAGCTTGCACCCTCGTGCCTGAGCACCTAGGACACAGCCACTCGCCTTCTGGTACCTCCAACAATGCTGGGGTAAGGCACCACAGATGGTAACCCTTGTTGCACGTGTCGCACAACAACATCTCTGCTTCTCCATCAGCCTTCCTGCATACTTCACACGCAAGATGTCTGCTGGGCACGGCTGCGCTGCAGTCGTACTGATCCTTCACGGGTGTGCAATTTGGTTGGAATAGAAAAGTGACAATCCTGGAATACAAATTTGAATTCTGAATTTTAATTTACAGATCTGCCTCAAAAATTCTTCCGCCTTTCAAGAATGACATTTTCCAAAATTTCCCCCACTCGGGACTTGTGAACCACTTTGGTGAGGTGGCCTCACCAAAGTGGCTCACCAAAGTGGTTCATAAAATTCACACTGCTGTAACGCGTAATGCGCTGGGTATTCTGAATTATGTATGACATTTTTGTATATAATTTATATTTGGGAACTACCGTTTTCCCGACACAACTGACATGGCAAGAAAAATCCAGCGCAGATGAATATGGCAGTTCGATTAAAATATTTTTCACGGCTGAAATCGCTCGAAAACCCATGATGTGTTAAGTACGAGAGCCCGCCGCATTAAGCCCCCCTTAAATATTCTCTTTTCGTGATTATTACTAGTCATACGAGCCTGGAAAGGTCCAACGTCCAACTCTATAGCCGATGTGGCGCAACATCACTCACGTCTTGGATACATTACGTGATTCATTAGACGGGCGAAATTCGGAACTATAATCTCATTCATCTGAACCGTGCACTGAAAATGTAGTAATATCTGCATCTAATCGTGCGTCCCCGCGAAAAAGTCGAAGTGGGGTACGCCACATTTCTTGGGTGGCATATGCCTGCTTTTTTGTACGGTATGTCATTTTGAGACGCAAAAGATTTGGTTTGGTTTTTGACAGATTCACCTCTCGCATACGTATGATACTCGCAGTGTCACTGTCCCATTTTACAGCAGATGTCGCTTTGAGCATTTTGCGATGTACAGATGCGAGGTACAGATGCGAGGTACAGATGTGTCCCATTTTACAGCAGATGTTAACTATGTAATTTCAACTTAACGCGGAACGCTCTCTCTCTTGCAGTGAGACCCCGTACAGCCAGGCGAAGATTTTTAAGATTGCGTGTTCATCTCAGTGATATTTTCCTATTTAATATTATCACATATTTCTACTGAGTCAGGGGGTATTCGCTTCGCAAAGAATGATGGCCCCTTTCACTACTTTTGGAAGTCGCGAAAACCCTAAGATCCCGCTCAACATACCCACATGACCGCGCCGGCCCTTAGCGAGAATTGTGGCTGGCCATTCAGACCGTACGAATTAATATTGAAAGATAACACATATGAGATAATATTTTGGTAAGCCGTTCCCTCATCCGCAGCGCATACTAGCTTGCAAGCGAGCGCGCAGATGAGGGACGAAACCCTAGCGGACGTGGACGCGGTTGACATCCGCGTTTTTGCTAGGGCTGACAGCGCGCTGTCAAATGCTCAAAACGTGTTCGTTATGCGAATATGATATGTGTGGTACGCTTGTGCTATGCATTGTGCTTTCATGCAATGCGTATGTCGAGCCGTTCACTCGATGCGTGCCCAATGACCCCCTCCCTTGCGCGGCGTTCCAGATCCCAGATTATGCACGGATCTCGCGCGCGCAAAAAACATGTTGTTCCTAACACACCTAAAAATAAGTATGCAAAGTTTCGATGCTTGCGGTGTATTGCTCAGACCTCTACATCAGGCTGCTGGACAGTGACTTACGGGTCCGTAAGTCACTGTCCAGCAGCTTGAGGTGAAGGTCTGAGCGAGAACAGGTGAGCGGATTATGTTTTGTTCGACGTGAGCACGTGACGGAGGCTAGACACGTCATCATACCACGGATATGCGAATGGAAAATATAAAAATTGAATTTCACCAACAAATATTTTAGTGAATATAAACCTTTGGTATATTCACTACATCGCGGCCAGATTATTGGCTGGGAAAAAAAAGGATTCCCACACGACTTGTATTTATTGGTCATAGAGACCACAGGCTTTCGCTTTCGCGTTTTTTTCTCTTTTCCCGCATTTCCCCATATTTCCCGATATACATATATCCCTTTGGCATCATTGTTATAATAATTTTTCGGGGGACGGTATAAAATTTTCAGTCTGTATTAATTAATAAATTTTTTATTTTCTATTCCAGGATTGTCACTTTTCTATTCCAAAATAATAATATTCCGATCCTTCACCTGCAGATGACACGGTACCGTACTCTGCACAGTGCTCTTCTCTTTCATCTTGGCGGCGTCTTCGAGCACCACCACACCATCTCGCTGTATCTTGACCAACTTGAGGATGGCGGCCTTGGTTGCAACTTCCATGCCACTGCGGGGCTTCTGCCTGATGTACACAAAGTCTCCCACCTTGAACTGATGTGGCTTGGGCTCATAACCACCACCTCTTCTACCTTCATAGTGTAAGGTGTCGCGATGCTGCGCAACCTCCAGACTGCAGCCAGCATGCACCATTAGTCGCCTTACCACCTGTTCTCTCTGCAACAGGTCCTTGACTCGGGTGTCATTGTCTATGGGTACCTGTCCACAGTATTTCAGCCGCTCACTGAAATCGTCTCTCTATATAAAAACGTCAGACCTTTCCCTGTTGCATTTTGTCACATTTCAAGTAATTTCTGTCGCACGATGTTCTGAAAGTGAACGGTGTATATCTTCCGCGCGTGATGCGCGCGATGCATAATTGGAGGAACTCTTCGTAAAGCATTTCAAGCTTCGTGATTGGTTCTAAAGCACGAACTTTGACCGCTATGCGTTTTCGGAGAAATTATTTTTTCGAAATTCTGAGCACACCACGTGGAAGCCCGCCGAGAGCGCTATAAATTTGAAAGCATGAAATTTTTATATGGCCCATAATTTCGGACTTGGGAAATACGGGGCCATATAAAAATTTCATGCTTTCAAATTTATAGCGCTCTCAGCGGGCTTCCACGTGGTGTGCTCAGAATTTCGAAAAAATAATTTCTCCGAAAACGCATAGCGGTCAAAGTTCGCCCTTAACAGTGGTGAGCGTCACAGGCGACGGCATCGGCACAAACTTCCTGTCGGAAAAGCTCTCAGCGCGCGGCGGGACGCATCGCGCGATACACTTACAGTCTTAACGAACGTTCCGGCTGAAATACTGTGGACAGGTACCCATAATTGTCGTCACTGACCTCCAGACTGAAGTCCAGGTTAGACGCTTATTGCTTCAGATCAGGCGGTACTACTGCCTCTTGGGCAAACAGTAGGGTGAACGGTGCCACTCCTGTGGACTCCTGGCGGGCTGCGTAGTAACTCAGCACCAATGGCCAGAGTTGTTCGTCCCACTCGTAGTCGAGACCCTTCTCCAAGTCGAGCTTCTTGAAGCAAATAAACTTCATCGTACGTACCACTCGCTCAGTGAGCCCATTGCCTTCTGGTGAGTCTGGTGAGGTAACCCTTCTGTCTATTAGGCAGTCCCTGCATAGCTGCTCAAATTCGCCCTCGAACTCCTTGCCTCCGTCCACCAGGCACTCAGCTGGCGCCCCAAAGACAGCCAGCACATGACTGCGAAACGCTGCCGCAATCGTGCTCGCTTCTTTATTGGGGATAGGTACGCAGACTATAAATCTGGTGTAGTGTTCGGTCATGATGAGCACCCTGCTGTTGCCCGACCTCGTCACCCTTCTTGAAGGCCACGCCAAGTCCAGTGACCAACGATACATGAAAGATACGATCTCCAAGGGGGACAAGACTGCCTCTTCCCTTGCGTAATGGGTCTTCACTCGCTGGCAGGTCTCACACTGAGTGATCACGCCGCCTCCACGTCCTTCTTCAGGTCAGCCCACCAATGTCGCTGCCATAGAAGGTGTTGGGTACGTCTTATACCCCAATGGCCAGTCCTGGAGTGGTACTCCTTGACCAATGTCAAACGGTCAGCGGGCTTCGGAATTCTCACCTCCTTGCCCGACAACGTGATCATGTAGATCTCATCAGTGGCCTCATCCCACCGGTGTCGCGCTGCGCGCCTCTTTACTCGGCGAACTTCGTCCTCCGGTAATTCCACGCTGCCACCGGACTTCAACCACCTGAGGCACCACACATCGTCGTGCACGTCTCGATGCTTATCGCGGTCGGCATGTTGTTCAGCGACACTGGCAACCAAGCTCGTGAGTCTGGTAGTGCATGTAAGCCTCGGAAGCCTCATCTCCTTTTCTTCACCAGGTGGACTCCAAGCGGGCACTTCGGCACGTGCTGGTCGAGTTCCACCCTCTTTCACAAAGTGACTCTTGTGCCTTTGACGGTATTGATCAATGGCGTAGAGCTGCCACTGCTTCTTCTTCTTAGTGCTCGAGCTCTGCTGTTTAGCACCGATGCCTTGCGCACCCTTCTGCCCTTGCGAGCACATTGTCTGCAACTTCTCTTCCCAGTCACGGTGACTCATAGCCTTCGCCACCTGCTGAGTGTATGCCGTTTGAATTTCCAACCCACTTCGCCAGCAAAGCTTGTCTCTGCTGAAGGTCCGACCTCGCATGGTCTGCCCAGTTGTTATCTACAGCGATAGGCTGTCCTGGGGAATTCTCCGCCACCAGGGACTCCTCGCTGTGGAGAAGTCCCTTCCTGCTCGCCTCTGCAACCGCCATCAATAGCTCCATAGCCCTGCGGTCCATGGCCAAGCCCAAAATGCTTGCCAGCTCTTCATCGTTCAGGCCATCAGCCATGCGTAACTCGTTCGCGCTGTAGCCCATGGCTCGCGATTTCTCGTCGAGGTTCACCTCTCGGGATTCCTCCTCAGCGTCCATACCAGAGCTGCGCACAACGGTGCCCATTCTCGATGCTCGGAACGCTCTGGATCCTTGCGTCGCCATGATGGTGGGAAGGGCCTTCAATGGTTCCCCCACCACGTTCACCACATAGTGAGGTGCGCGGTCTGTCCTTACCACGGGCCTGGGCTGCCAGCCCTTGCACAGGATCGATGATACGACCCGTCCTTCTGGTCTCGCCACCTTGCCCATCACAGAGCGAAATTGGTAGCTTTGGAACAGGTTACTCCAATATGCCCTCAATCGGTGGGCATAAGAACCTGCCCGTGCTGCGTCAAAGGACACTGGTCGGCCAATCACGCTGGCGATGTAAGGGAACACCTCGTCCTGGATCTTGGTTCCCGGCCTGTGTGCCAGCGGAGAAACGTTCTCCAGGATGTAACCTGGAGGTCGTTGCCTCTGTAGCTGCTGTAGCGTGGACAAAAGCCGAACCACTTCATAAAATAATTTGCTATGTCTGCCATCCAAGCCGGTGAGCGTACCAGCTGGAGAGAGATCCTGGCAGGGAAATCCACACACCATGACCCACTGCTGCCCTCGAAGAGCTCCTGCTCGAATGAAATCGGCGCTCGTGGTGTCGTGTAGATCATGAGGTAGAGCCCCAAACTCCACCGCATCGGGCGAAATAAGGTCGGGATAACGCCTCAACAATGCTGTGCACCTGGCTCTGGCCACTGCCTGACGACTGCTCGTCGATATGTCTTGATACAAGTACCGCTTTACCTTCATTCCATTGCGGAGCAACATCTCCAGGCCAGCATAGAGGCCTCCACACGGCTCATAACATACCACACCTTCTTCACGAGCTTGTGAGAAGAACCGCTTGTCCAACACCCTACTATGAATCCACCTTCTCAGGCTTCAGGATGCGTTCACCTTCAAAGTACTCGTTGCTGTATACAGCAGGACTGCCTTCGCCATGCGTACCTCGCGTGGGTCGCACCAAGCTCAGCGCCTTCCAAGCTGCTCTCGCCAGCCTCCCAGAGTCGACCACCAGCTCTGGTTGGTCCGTGTCGAACAGGGTCGCGTGATTACACTCCAACTCATCTTGATGGTGCAAATCGAATAGGCGATGCACTGGGCTCGTGCCCAATTGCTCTCTGGCCGCCATCTTGCAATAGTTGGCGACCTGCACCTCTGGCGTCACCTCTTCCCCTGCGGGAGGGTCACCAGCCAGCACGAAGCACAAGCTGTCGCAGAAATTCTTCGTATAAACTTCCCCCACGCCTGCGTGAAGCGCAGATGCCTTTTCTCGCTCGTGCCTTGCCCCAGTCTCGTCCGTCGTGGACGATAATGGATAACGTGATGGCACGTCGGCATTACTGTTCTTAGCTCCCGGGCGATACTGCACCGTGAAGTCGAACTCCTGCAGGCTGATCGCCCATCGTAAATGCTGCCCCTGAAGGTCAGACTTTTCCATCAAAGTAGTGAGTGGGGAGTGATCTGTCACCAGCGTGAAATGGCCGCCATGCAGGTACTGCCTCAGCGTGCGCACTGCCCACACTACTGCGAGCATCTCACCTTTGAAGCTGGCGTACTGTCTCTCTGTCTTGCTCAGAGAACGGCTGATCGCCATACAAATATACTCGTTTCCATCGTCGTCCTTCTTGCCCAGCACTGCGCCGATGCCATAGGTACTCCAGTCAGTGTATAATATGAGGGGCCTGTCATAATCGATTGGCCTCAAACATCTTCCAGCACAAAGCGAGTCCTTCAGGGCCTGCAGCGCTTGGTCCTGCTCCTTCCCCCAAGCTCCCTTGATATCTGTGATCTCTTTCTTGAGCAGGTCGTTGAGGGGGCGTGCCATCTCAGAATAGTTTGGTCCTCCTGGCTCACCCACAAGACCCTTGTAGTAATTCATCATGCCCAGAATGGAGCGAAGCCCAGTCTTGTCCTGGGGCTTCGGGAGGTCCTGGATGGCCTTGCACTTCGCCTCCATCCTGCGCACCAATAGAATTGTGCCCAATACGATAGCCCAGAAAGTCCACAGTGGCTGCCCCAAAGGTACTCTTGCCCGCATGAAGCCTTATGCCAGCGTCTCCTAACGTGCGTAGTACCTCCTCAACGTCCTTCAGATGCTGCTCAGGCGTGGAGTCAGTGTAAACCACCACGTCGTCGACATACGCCACCGTGCAATGCTGCAGGTGACGCAGCTCATAGTCCATGATCCTCACAAAGGCAGACGTTGCTCCAGCTGCCCCGAAAGGCATCGAGGTGTACTGGTACAGCTGGTTCTTCCACCAAAACGCCGTCTTATTCCTGTCCTCTTCCGTGGCCATGGGAATTTGGTGGAAGGCCTTGGTGGCATCCAGCGTCGTCTTGAACCTTGCCTTCGCCACCTTCTGATAGAGCTCCTCTGGTCGATGTGGCAGGGTGTTATCCTTGAGAGAGTGTCGATTAATACCCCTGAGATCTACGCAAAAGCGCGTCTGGGTCCACAAACCAGTCTCGTGATCCTTCTTGCCAGCCACCACGACGTTACTCGCATGTTTGCAGTGCTTGGATGCAGGCTCGATGAAACCATAGTCCAGCAACTCCTTGCTGTGGATGTCAATGATCTCCTGCTCGCCTGGGCTGTACTTCCTCGGCTTTTGGTAAACGGCCTTGGACTCGTCCTTGAACGGGATTGAGAACGTGTTGTGCACTGCCTTGCCCTTGTACCCTGTCAAGCCGTGAGGGGTGTTGGCGAAGGTGCCCTTGCATCTGCGAAGGACAGCACGCATCTCTTCCCAATGTTCCTCCTTGAAGTCAGGATGGCCTCCAAACGTGGCATTGAGTTCAGTGTCGAGCCAAGCAGCCTCGTCCTTGGTCACAGTCGTCTTGCCCAAAGGCTGGAGTTCGTCCAACACGGTGTAGGGCAAGACCTCATCCTGCTCTGCGATGTTGGCCTCCCAGCCCGGCTCCCACTGCCGCGACGACTGCTGGGACTCCCAGGAAGTGCAAGGCGCTGCACCCCAAGCGACCCGTGTGGACGGCACAGCACCATGCACGGGCATGTCCACTGCCAGCTTGCTGGCGATCCACAAGATTCCGCACAAGAGCAGAAAAAATCGCAAAATTATGTTGAACCGCACTGCGGCCACCGGCGAGTTCGAAGCGAACAAGCACGCCATCATTCTCCACCCCCCGTGCGTTAAGCGAGAACCTCCGCCAGCGGCAGCAAAGACCACGAACGCGAAGACAAGAGTCAAGTAGGCGGTCTGCGCGACGCGGTGCAGCACAAGGTTGCGCCGAAGCTGCGCCCAGCGCGCGGCGAAGCGAGGCTTGTTAAGCCTGACGGGCAACGCGGGCAGGGACACGCGCCCCAGCAAGAGGACTTGGGAGCAGCGCAAGGACGGGACAGTCCAGCCCTGCGAAGATCGGCTGACATGCGCGTCCACGGCGAGGTCAGCGGCGTGAGAGACTTGATGCGCAACGTTGTCACCATGGAGACAAGCGCAGATCCAAAGCCAGGCGATGACTACGAGGAACATGGCCTCAGCACTGCGTGACCACCACGCCAGGGAAGTAATTAGCCCTCTGAGGGGCACCACCATCCAATCACTTGTATTAACGTAGCGCAAGCCGGCGTAAACACCAGTGGCGTGCACGAAGAGGACCCCAGCGTACCAAACGATTGCTAGAGTCCAAAACACCCAGATCTCATAGTACTCACGGCGAGGATAACGTCGAGCAATTGACCACCACGTCTGAAGTGTGCTCCAGCAAAAAGTAACACAGCTCCACCACCAACAAGTCTTGAAAGGGCACTGACTCAGATGCCAGCGCAATGCCTCTAGCATTGCCCAAATGGCAACAATGGGTATGGAAACATGGCCCAAGCATTGCCAAATCACTGCACTGCCTGCGAGTGTCAACGACCTCCACAGGACACCTGGCCTGATGCGGACTGCCTGTGCTGGCAGCCCACGGCCACAGCGATGTACGTTCAGAAGGGCCGCCTTCCCGCTGCATCCGGGAGACCCCCATGAAAACGCGCACGGGCTTCCTGCGTGTGGTTCTCGAACGCCTCTGTCAAAGCACTGCTTGTAGAAACGGCAGGAGAATCGGGGCACCGTGAGGTGAGTCCAGTGCTCGGCCAGGGTGCTTCACGCTAGGGTGAGACACGAGAAGATGCCCCGCCACGGCCAGTGGAGAGAGGTGCGGTCTGAGACATGGTTGGCCAGCCGGATATAGTGGGCGCAGGAATGCCAGCGCGCGTCCCCGATTGCTGCACACCGCTGTCGAGCGCGCGCGCCCATATGCTGTCCATATGCTCTGGCCTCTCTGCCACCCGAGCGTGAAGTGCTTGTCCCCCGACCGCAGAAGGTGAGTGAAGGCGCTCTTCCAGTAGCTTGAGCGCCGGTCGCACCCGTGGAGCAGCCCTTTCATTGGTCACATACCTCAGCTGCGTGAACTTGCGATCCTCGTCCATGAGATATGCCTCTGCGAACTGAGCTGTGTCAGATACCACACGTTCGTCATCCTCGAAGATGTAGTACACAGGCTTGGCGGTTGGACTCTCCATGCAACGAAGCACGTGCGCGAACCGCAGAGTCATGTGCGTGTCCAGCATCATCACACAGGTATGCGCCCGTCGACCCTCACCAACAAATTGGATCAAATCGTCGAAGGCCAGCTTAACGGCCCCCAGCAAGTCTGGCGACTTGGTTTGACCTCCCAGAGGAAGGTGTCAACCACTCTTGGCACAGGCGATCGTCTTGTTGTACCCGCCGGCTTGACACACTGCCAGAGACCTCATGAGGGTTCGCCAACCCTCGCCGAGCATAACACTCGCCCAGCTGAAACAGGACGGGGCGATCACGTCTGTCCGCATACTTCACCATGAACACTGTGACGTTGCTATGGGACTTCAGCTCCTTCACCTGGTCAGCGGTCAACCAGGTCCGTGACGATTGGGTGGACGCTTCCCTCACCCTCGTGGCCGCCTCGACAGCCTGCCAATCCGAGCCCACTGAGGAGCATGACGGGGACGGAGATGGTGTCCCAGATGGGGATAGAGGTGGCGTTCCAGATGGGGCTTGAGGTGGTCGTGACCATGCCCACGTCCCCGCATCGGAAGGAGGCCCCCCTGCCAATGCGTCGTCAGACCTGGGGGACGGCGTTGGCGACCCCATCGGCGTGGGATGTTGTGGTGGTCCTGACAACCTGTCAAGGGCTGATCGCTCATGAGCGGGGGACCTGGCACGAGATGGGCCGGCGATCGCGCGGGAAGGTCCTGCCTCTGCGGCAGTAGCGGAAGGCGGTGGCGACCTGTGTCGAGCTGATGGCGGTGGTGACCTGTGCTGAGCCCGTGGCGGTGGTGACCTGCGACGACCTTCGGCTCCAATCGCGTCCAGACCCGATGCTCTTGTGTCAGCACGCCGGAGCATCTTCCTGCCTTCCCCCAAGTGCAGGTACTCCTGTGCAGACGCATTGTCAATGAAGACCTTGCCACCCCCGATACCGTCGTCAACCGGGTAGAACTTGATGGGCTTGGATTCTAGCTTGACCAGCTCCAAGGGTGGCCGATTCTGTCCGTCCCTCAACCACGCCTGGTACAGTCCGTCTCTGAGCAGCGGCATGTCCACTGGCTGGAGGTACCTGAGCAGCTGATACTCCCACACGCCAGCGCTTTCATACCAGTGAGGAAACTGAAGCTCCTGCAGCAGCTCCTGGCTGTTGTACACCGCAGCATGATCTAACGTGGACTCCATCAGATCGATGTATTGAGTGGCTGACTCAGGCTGGACGCAGAAGACGCGCTTGCTCAAGTCCCGCATGAGGATGCCGGTGACCTCACCACTGGGATACTTCTGCAGCTCCTTCACCTTGTCCTGCATCAAAAACCCTAAATCCTGCATCGTAACATCCTCAGCCGGCTGTTGTCGATCATCGGACCAGTCCGCCTGGGGTAGACGACATCCCGCTTGTTGGACGGTATGTGGATAGTGTAGCTGTCCATGAACATCCACTCGTCATCCTCCTCGTTCTGGTACATCTTCTGATCGATGTCCAACCAGTTGGGCCACTTCAGTTGGTCTTCCCTCACCCATTTCTGCTCACCACACCGGGCAAACTCCACAGGGACGTGTTCCAGGGAAGGTCTCTCTGTCAGGTCATGATGCTTGACAATGCAGCACAGCCGCGCAGTGTCGTTCTTGTCTTTGTACAACCTTTGGTTCTTCCACCTGTACGGGCCACTGACGATGTCCGCACGGTTGTCCCAAAGCTTCACTCTGCAGCCTTACCAAGGGAGCGGGTTCGTACAGAGCCCCCCGAGCATGCGCTCCGACTCCTCCTGCCAATTGCTTGTCAGCGATGGTAACGCACTCTTCCGGCGCGCGTCCATGGGACACCTCAAAAAGTGGGTTCGTTGTCGCAGTCCTTGTACGCCTGCGAGCTCGCCAGGCTCTGGTGACGGAGAACGCGACCGTATAGGAGACGCGTGTATGTCATCGATGTGCTCAGAGCGAACCCCGGAGGCAGCGACCCTCCCTTCCTTTTCACTGGAAGGATGGTGCTATGGCCATCCGTACACCAGATCTGGACCAAAGATCTCTGCCGTTAGGCAAATGATCGGGTCCACTCGCCTGACACTGCTGGGGCGCTTAGGTGGCGTCATATCCACCAGGGGAAGAATCACCTGGGTGTCCATGCCCAAGACTGAGGGCGCATGGGACACAGCCACGCCACTCCCGAGCTTGATATCGATCATGAGGGAGTTCTTCAATGGCCCGGTGCCCACCAGCAGATCCCAAGAGTTGTCTCGCTCAAATGTCACGAAGGCACGAAGCCGATGAAGCGTCATGTGCGGCGTGCCTGCTGCCAGTATGACGTCCACGTGACAGTAGTGAGTGAACTTGGTGGGGCTATTGTCACACCTGGTAAACCTGGCTCCAGTGCCAGCCTCGTAGACTGTGAGCCCAAGTCGCCTAACAACGGCGATGGAGATGATGTTGCAGTTGGCACCAGTGTCCATGAGAATGGCCCGGTAGAGCATCAGCTCACCCCCAGAGGACAACGGCGCCAAGCCCTGCTCATGGAGAGTGGCGTTCGCCAGCTAGCATATCGGCTGGACCTGTGCCATTAGCAGCGTCTGCTCCTCGGTCAGGTGGTGCTTCATCTTCATCCTCAAAGCGTCATAGGCGCGGGTCTGAACGGTGCCCGCACGCACATGTCCGTGCTCACTGAAGTCCACTACCCCCAGGTCGCTCACGCAAGCAGCAGCTGCACACCTGGCTGTGGAGCTGTCGACCACACCATCTGGCATCTCGTCCAGTGGCAACTCCCTGTCGTCTAACTGCGCTGCACATGCCGCTGCCCCATTCTCCATCTCCTGCACGGCCGTGATGGGCGAGTCCTTGAGCTGGTGCTCATTGCCCTCGGTGGGATGTCTGACTGTGTCCGTAGGCTCGTTGCCCTCAATCTCCTCAAGGGCTAGAAGGTTCTCGATGTCCTTCGGGAGATCTATAGCGCGCTGCGCCAGCAAGATCGCAGCAATCTGGGAACATGTTCGCGTGGAACTGCGCAGATGAGATGCCAGCAGGTGGAACTTCCTGCTCAAGAGATTTGGAGGGGCAGCTCTGGGCACCTGGGCGTCCTTGTCAAACTCCTCGGGCGTTTTGACCGGGAAGCCCTGCATCTTCTGCGTGTTCCCCAGTGCAACCGCAGCCCTCGCTTGCAGCTCTGGTGCAGGACTTGGCTCAGCGTGGTCACTGGCAACCAACCCTTCATCAGCGGGGCACGCGCACTCGTTCACGTCGTACTCCTCCCGCTCGTTGAAGTTGGAGTCGTACGCAACGTCGTCTTCACCCACATCCGATTGCGCCTGTGCCTCTGCACCTTTGCCTCCCTTGACAGGTCCTGCTGCCTGCAAAGCTGACAACTCCGCAGCGAGCTTCTCCTTCACCTCCGCACTGGCTGCCACCTGCTGCTGCTTGGCCTCCGGCAACTTGAGCCACTCCTCGGTGGTGATGCCCATCTTGTGGTTGTCGAACCGGTGCGCGATGTTGTATTCGCGCATCTTGGCGTTCTTGACCTCGTTCTCGTACTTCGAGTTCTTGCGGATCTTGTGGAAGTCCGGGCGGGGCACGTTCGCGTCACGACACCCAGTGTAGCAGCGCTCTGGGGTATGCCACATGCGCGTGAAGCAGTACTTGCACTGCTTGTCCTTGGGGGCGTCAGGGGGCGGAACTTTGCTGTAGGTGGACTTGGCCCTCTCACTCAACGTTGTTAACCTCCCTTGGTGGCTTCTTGTTCGCGTCTTCACTGGCGGGTGCGGACGGCTCCTTCTTCTTGTGGTCTTTGCGCCTGTCTCCAGTCCTCCTGGCAGAAGCAGAGCGTCGCATGGCAGTCACCCGCTCGGGGAGGTCAAGTCCCAGCTGCCTGGCCTCATATCAGGAGTAGACGCAGCTTGACCTGCGCGTGAGCTCCTGCTGGAGAGTCAGCGCCCAAGCTTCCGCGTCATTCTTCAGCTTGTCCTGGACCTCCACGATGATCTCCAGGTCCTCCCACGTGACCTTGCTGGGGGCGGGGTGGCTGACTGCCTGACTCTCAGTTGCTCTGAAACGCGCTCCTTGTACTCTTTGATGCGCAGCCCCTTGACGCACTCCTCGATGTCCTGCCTGACGATGACGTCCTCCACCTTCTTGCCAGCGTTCAGCGCGGACTCTTCACATACAGTACGCGAGGCCATCTTGCTCAGGGGTCTGCGACTTGGCCACCAGCAGGTCCTCCTTCTCCTTGGTGCCCTTCATCAGAAACTTGGCCTCAAGTTCTGCGACGAAAGCCCGCAGAGCCCAGAAATAATGAGCATCTTCAGTGCCATCCACGCCTGGAAGGCCCCTGGTCGAGGTTCCCACCTCTTCCCATTCTCCAGACACTTCACCATCAGCATCACCATCCTTAAACTCTCTGCAGACTGCCCATGTCTCCCCTGGCTTCATCTCATGGAAAGGGGGTAGTGCACAACGCACAGAGCCCTGAAAAGAGTCCCTCTCAGAAATGTCCTTCAGGATGTGAAACGCGTGGGAAGCCATGATGCCATTCTTCACATACGCAGCGCACCACCACTCATAAGCGATCGAAGTGGCATGATCCTCTCCTGCCAAAATAGAGGGCAGGAGATCCCATACTGATCTGTAGTCTGGCCAAGAATTCTTGAGAGCCTGCTTCGCTTCTGCGCTGAGACCCTGGAAAGCTGCTGACCTCATCTGCCTACGTGTCTTCGACTCATGGGCTCGCTGTACTCTTCCCACCAACTCCACAAAACGCCTGATGAACGCTGCTCTATCCTCATTCTTGCCACCAGTGTAACAGAGTTTTGAGTCAATCGTGTCAAGGCCATCACTGTCTCTGTCAGGACGATCCATATCCTCTAAGCTATCGAGTGCAAACAGAACGTTATTGGCTGGGGGCACTGAAGCTGATACGCCTCTGAGCGCTGCGCTTGCTGCTGCTGCTGCTGCTGCTGCTGCTGCTGCTGATACTGGTGTTGGGGGACTGGTTTCTGGGGCCAATCCCTCTGTGCTCATATAGCTGCTGATTCGCCTCTGAGTGCTCCTCTCCCGAGCCAATCGCCGTGCCTCCCGTTCTGCGGACTGGACAGCGGCGGCGCTCAACTCTGTCTCACCCTCCGTGGTCAAGTGCTACGCCAATACGCGACAAGTGAGGCAAAAGAGGTGTGCCTTTTCCCAACGTGAAGCTTATTTACAAGTAGAATGTTGTAGGCTGAATTCAGGCTGGTTTAGGCCAGTGCACAGAGTGCCCCTGGATTCACACTGTTCTGAACAAGAAGAAAGGTAAGACGCGTGTGACCAGCGTGGCAGGCGTTGATGAACCAAGGTCAAAGTGACAAAGAGTCCCCCGCACCGTCCCTTGTGGGGATGCGAAGCGAATGCCCAGGCTCTCCACCACCAACCAGGCTCAAACACCCAGCCACAATAAGCCAAGTCAAACTAGCGTGCTGAGCACACTCTGGCTGCAGTGGTCGCTTGTCACAAATCAGCTGCAAGAACGCAATAAGTATGCCTTGATACTCCAAATCAGCGGTGAATGCAGAATATCCGTACGAAAGGGTCTGAGGCTAAGCCAGTGTGCTGAGCACCCCTGGATTCGCGAAGCCACTGCTCATCAAGAGCACAGCAGTTGTCATAAAAGCTCGTTGCTAACCAAGATAACCAGGAGTAAAAGGTCATTAAGCAGAGCTCGGGCTACTAAGCCAGTGTGCTGAGCACCCCTGGATTCGCGAAGCCACTGCTCATCAAGAGCACAACAGTTGTCATAAAAGCTCGTTGCTAACCAAGATAGCCAGGAGTAAAAGGTCACTAAGCAGAGCTCAGGCTAAGCCAGTGTGCTGAGCACCCCTGGATTCGCGAAGCCACTGCTCATCAGGAAGGTGAAAGGTATCATTAGTGCCTCACCGCAAGTCAAAAGTTGCCAAGAGCTGTAAGAGGACAGAGAAAGGGTCAAACGCTATTCCACCGGTATTCCCAAGATAACCAACGGTGTTCTAAGCTGAGCCAGTGTACTGAGTACCCCTGGATTCACTAGACACCGTTGCCAGAGCAGTCCTTGCTGTATACATAATATATAGAGCTGACTCACTCGCTGCCTTCCAGGCTGATGCCGCTGCTAATTACCTTCTAGTGACACACCTGTTTAGAGCTAGGCCAGTACACCATGGGTGTCCCTGGATTCACTGTCAGACGAGGTGGCCAAGCTAGAGGAACCACAGGATAAGAAGCCACTCATTAGGATAGTAATTAGCTGCTGATTCGCTGTCGCCGCCGCTGTCCAGGCTGATGCCGCTTCTAGTGACATACCTGCTTAGAGTTAGGCCAGTACACCATGGGTGTCCCTGGATTCACTGTCAGACAAGGTGGCCAGGCTAGAGATATTGCAGGATAAGGAACCACTCATTAAGATAGTAATCAACTGCTGATTCGCTGCCGCCGCCGCTGTCCAGGCTGATGCCGCTGCTAATTACCTTCTAGTGACACACCTGCTTAAAGTTAGGCCAGTACACCATGGGTGTCCCTGGATTCACTGTCAGACAAGGTGGCCAGGCTAAAGGTACCGCAAGATAAGGAACCGCTCATTAAGATAGTAATCAACTGCTGATTCGCTGTCGCCACCACTAGGAGCCTTTTCCGTGTAAGCACCGTCAATATAAAAAGGAAAAACGGTCCGCCAGTACACCGAGGGTGTCCCTGGAGTCGCCTGTCTCCCGAACCCGCTGTTCTCAACCGTTGTCTACTTGTCGCCAAAGAGCCTCTCACTTCTGAATTCGTATCGAAATAAAAAGCCGCTCCGCGCAGGACATTATTGTTTTGTAAAAAGATAAAAACAACAGTATAACATATTCATCAAAAGATCAACAAAATAACTAAAAACGAATTATTGTACAAAACTGTGAGCAGAGTTGTCTTAGCGGTCTACTGTAGCACTTGGCACGCGTACAGCCACCTAGCACTTGCGAAGGCAAAACAATAATGAGTCCACTAGTCCTGACTTGCGGTCAGAGCCTACTTATTCTCGAGTCATTTTCACATCTGCAAAAACTGTAACAGGCTTCCGCCCTGAAATCTTCATCTGCCAATAGAATGTCACTATTCTATGCCAGCTTTAATGATGTTACCGTTCCCCTCCTTCTGACTGACACGCCAGTGGCAACATTGTAACTGTCATATCTTCTTATCACTTCGCGGTCATCTCACAGTGACCATATCTTCTTCACCAAGTCTGCTACTCTCGAGCAGTCATCCCGCGCGAGGTCTGTCATACTCGTCATAACTGTCACTAGCTGGACAAACCCGGCTCCGGTACCACGAGAAGCCGGCGTGTGTTACAATAGTCAGTTGCACCGTGTATGTGCAACCAGTCGGGTCTTGTGCTCGATTGAAGAAGAAGGCCCACCCTCGTCCTCCCCGTCTGAGGTGGGCGGTGCATAGTCCGGTGACGGTGGAGCACCACCCGGCGAGGGCGGCATGGGAAGAGTCGGAGCCGCTACATACGGGCGGCTGCGAGGGACCCGGGCACCATGTCCAAAGGGAGCCGATGTAATCTCCATGGGCGTTGGGGTACCACCCCTCCAGCCGCCAATAGAGCGCCGGCGGGACGGCCGTGGGTGATAGCACACCAACACCACCGACCTCGTCGTCGATGCGCTCCGGTGTTGCTGATGATTCATGCGTGGAGTGATTTGGGGTAGGCACAGCAGTTGCACAAACAAGGAAGAGCATGCAGACTGCGAAGGATGTAAGGGCGGAGAACCCAAAACCCATCGGCGGTCTGCCGCACCCCAAGGCCTACCGTGGTGGCGGAAGACCCTCGTCGTCATCGTCGGAGTCCTCCGCTGCCACTGAAACAGAGTCCACGGGCGCAACGGGCCCCATGCAGTGCATCGCAAGGGTCGGCTCCGGCCCAGTCAGGTCCAAATTGACCGCGAACTTGTCCATGAAGGACACGTGCGGCTCGTGTGCGTGCAATGCGCTGACGGGGTACATCTCCTCGTCGGACACCACCGACTGCGGAGCGGTAGGTGGCGCTGGCGGCGGTGGCATGACCAAAGCATCGGCATGGACCTCGTCGTGGTGTAGCCGCAAGCAAATGCGGGGTTGGCCGATAGCACGTGCCAACATCGCGCGAGAAAATAGTGTCCAGTCTAATTCGATTGTGAGCCCCCATGGGGGGGTGTAGCACGCGATGAAATCCTCATAGTAAAATTCCTAGAGGTGGGAGCGTTGCGGGGGTAAAGGGGCGACGGCCTATAGGACAAAGAATGGGCGTCCGCGGAATTGTACTCGTTCCAGAAGTCGCAAGGGAGGATGTAATGCCGCCATCGGACGTGGAATCTCGGAAGTCGAACACGGCGGCCTTGATGTACGCGACAACGGGTGATCAATCCTAGTCAAGAGCGTAAAAATCACGTGGACATCCAAAAGTTCACGACGAGAACGCTGCAGCGTGTGCCAACCCAACCCAGCGACGCGAGCCACTCCGCGGACCCCTTAAATAATTACGCCATCAAGCGGTGGCCCCCAACGCCCCACCAGGCGGAGTGGTTTAGCCACTCGTCTCAGAAAAGCAGTGCAAAAGCGCGGTGCAGCGCATAACCTGTGAGATATATTGGTTCACGGATATATCGGTAAGAATCCAGTTCCGGATAACTCGAAGATTTAAAACATAATAAACTGTCCATCTGATATAAGCCACAACCCTACAGATTGTCACCCAAGTATTGTACGGAGAACCGAGTACAACCTAATAAGGAAATACCACTCAACGTGTCACATCCATCATATACAGATGTGATAATTGCCCATTCACGATGCTCTAGAAGAGCGCTTTGGGAAACATAACCGATATGGGTGAGATGGGATAGTGGGCCGGAGAAGCGGGCGGGCGGGCGGGCGGGCGGGTTCGTCCGCCCGCCCGGTCGCCCGCCCGTGACAGAGACAAGATATATATATATATATATATAAGGATATATATATGTCGGGTGCTAAGGAGCAGAACAGGTACGCATGGGCGGATGTTCTCGGATACTAAGATGGCATAAAATACTTAGGTGAGTGTTTTATGGCACACTGACAACTGTGACAACGGACGCACATGGCACCTTGGGGGGGGGCAAAGCTTCATTTAGGGTATTTGGGTATGGCTTGGAAAATTCACAATGTATACTATTAACATTGATGTTTGTCTTACCTATTTCGATGTTGCTGAAAACGATGGTGATTTCCGTTTTTGCTAATTCGACTTAGTTTGGTGTGAAACACGTAGAAAACTTGTGGGGGTGTAGGACGTTTACGATAGGGTTTGTACGCGTGTGCACTCTGGATGGTTGGTAAGTGTTCTATTATGTGATATATGTCGCCTAATGTTTACATGTATGTTTAGGGAGTATATTAGGTAGTACACAAACTCCTGGGAGTGCTGTAAGCTAAAATTGAATCACAGAATTCTAAGTTACGAAAAAGCGCTGACTGTTCCCAACAGCAGATATTTCTCAAGTAAACCCATCTATTTACGGCTATTTCTACCGCAGATATATATATATACAACATGGTTAATATTAATACTTGTTTTGCTGCTAAACACGAGGGACCCAACTACACTTGGGGATCTATGATGCACACTGTTTACAACCTTCGGGTAACAACAGATGAGCCCGCTGTTCAAGTCTAATGCAGTGACAGATATTAAACTTTCACACGTGATGCAAAAGAGGCAAGGCAACGGAGAAATACAAGCATATGTACGTGCTCCTGTGTGCGCATGCTGAAGGCTCAGTGAGCCGCATATTGTGCACTTGCCGACGGAGCCGACGGCTAATGTTAAAACGAACATAAACCGTCGGCTCCAGCATCCCCCCCCCCCAGGAACTGTTGGGAATCTAACCCAAGCTGAGTGGGTTATACTCAGACTACAGTCCCAAAAAACGCATGTTCAAGTATACACGCCTTCCCTAACTGCGAGTTGCATCCTGCACCACACCGTCAGGGTTCTAACCGTACTGCCTGTAAAACGTATAGCGAACGGGATGCAGTGCTGCAAGCTGTCATTGTGTGCAAAGCCGTTGAAACGGTTTGCAAACGCAACAGGCTTAGCTAGCTACCTGTGGCACTCGCATCCCGCCCCGCCTCCCACGGAACTGTTGGGATTTCAACCCAAGCTGAGTGGGGTTTGCCCCAACACTCAGACTGCAGCCCCCCAAAAACCGTCTGAAGTCAAGACGAAATTAAGGAACAATATGCACACGCCAATCCACTGTGGGAAACTTGGTGCTGACAACATCGCTGACAGTGAAAGGGCGATCCCGAGGGTGAGGATAGCCGGCAGGGGAGGAGACCGTGGGGGGGCTGAGGAAAGACAACTATGCATCACCAGCGAGGGCTTAAAAGGTAGGACGCTGCAGTCGCTGGAGGAGGAGTTGGCAGGTATGCACATCATAGAAGCGGCTATGAAGGGTTCTTGGGAGGACTCGGTTCCCGCCGCCACCGCCCTGAATAACATCAGAGTCGTCGCCGCCAGCGAGAAGGCAGCGCAGCAACTGGAAACGGGCGACATCAAGATACCGAGCCTGACCGAGTACGACGTACAGAGGATACCGACAAACAGAGCAATCCAGCACCTCTTCGCCACCGAGGTGGTCATAGTTGACTATGACAGAAGCATCGACTATGAGTTTGACGCGGACTTCCTGGTAACGTCCATCAACGAGACCCTCACCGACAAGCTGGGTGAAGGCCAACACCTGCTGCCGTGGCCACCATCATACACGAAGCCGGCCACGGACGACTCGGTGCCGGCATCATACCTGAGAGTACGAAAACTGAAGAGGGGGCAGATATTCTCCGCCGTGGCCAGCGAAAAGGTCTACGCCTGGATAGCTGGACTACCAGAGAAGAGGTTCGCAATCAAGATAGAACATCTTGGTATGAGGTTCGAGTGTCAACACTCAGACTTCTCCCGATCCGGTAAGTACGCGAAAAGCAAGGGCGGAGGCGGCAGAGGCACGGTGCCACCCACCACACAGTCAGCAGACGAGGTTGTTCAAGCACTGGAAGGAAGGCTGGCATCCTTCGCCAAAGTGGCGAAAGGAGACAGCAAAACCGAGGAAGAGGTACGGGCTCTACGTGTGGTGGTTGAAAGGCTGGAGACTGCCACGGCCAAAGGCTTCAAGGACACCGTCAAGAGTGTCGAAAGGGTCGGTGACGGTGTGATCGACCTCACGGAGAAATCCAAGGGCTTCAGCGAACTCCAACTGGAACTTCAGCAAAAGATGGTCGACAACCTCATAAAGCTCAACTCGGGACAGCAGCCGAACACCCCGCAGTCAGACGACGACCTCCACTTCCGTAAAAGGACCAAGCAACGCATCGACTCTCCAGAAGGCGAGGACACCACTATGCTCGACAAAGAGAGGCAAGACTTGGAAAAGAAGCTAGCCAGCACCGTCTCAGCCATCGAAAGGTCCCATCAAAAGGTAAAACCCACACACCCCACTGCCTGGAAAACTGCACTGAATACCAACCGAGCCATCTGCAAAGGCAACACAAAGAACAGAGGGGAGCAGAAAGGCTACCCACTGCCTGAATCGACCCGGGCTGCCACTGGCAGCAAAACCATTGAAGTTGCATCCAAGGGACTAACAATAAAGGGGACTGATCACAGGCTAGCCGATCCAAGCTGGCAAGGGGGAGCAGAAACGGGTAGAACAGCAAGCCAGCAGAAGAGCAAACACCGGGCAGCATCAGGTGAAAAAGAAAAGCACCACTCCGAGCTCGATCGAGGGAACTACCAGAACAGCTGTTCACCATATATTTATTGCCTGAATAGAACTGCAACTAGCCACGCAAACACCTACAAATATTTAATAAGCAACTGGGGTGTACCCATAAATCCCTGCCTTGCTCAGTGCCATCGTTGTGAACTTCTGCCCCAAATAATTGATACCTGCAAGCTAAAAATCGGCGAACACAAATGCACTAGCGAGAATAACGAAAACAGCAACCGCCACCACACTGCCAACGAGGCAGAAGCACTGCACAGAAGCAGATACATAAGAATAGCAGCCGAAACCGAAACCAGGGCCGTAGGACATAACACTAAGCACACATACAGCATGTTAAGCAACCGAAGGTGCAATGACATGCACCCTGGACTAATGAGTAAGACTGTAGCTACAAATAAGAAATGGCGACACATGGCTCACAGAAACTGCAGTAATAACTCACAAAGCAAGGGGCAAAAGGAGGGAACAAGCAAAAGACAAAACTGTGAACAAATGTATAGAAAGGAAGGTGAAAAAGCTGGCCCTCTAGGTACACAGGAAGATAAAGGAAACCCTAAGGCCACCCTAAGTAAATTGAGTACCAAAAGGCCCCTGGGGGGAGTAGCACAGAAAGGCTCGACAGGAAAACTCTTGGGGGGACTATTTTACAAATGGACAGTCAATACGCAAATTTACAGAGGGAACCGGCGAACTTCGGTGTTTAGCGAATTGCTCCAGAAGCTCTACGTTAAAATACGAAGTTTTGTAAAAACAACTCTAACAGAGCAAAATTTTAAGGAGACAACCAAGGGTCACACACAAGAACATATTGGGAAAAACGTAGCCCAGACATGTGGCAAAAAGGACGGGACGACGCTGCAGGCAAATGTAACGCGTAACAAAGAAAGCAATGCGGGGTCAGGAGAACCCGCACGCTGGCAGAACGACGGGGATAGTGACAACAAGAGGAACCCACGAGATATATTGAATGGGAAAAGGCTGATTGCAACAACCTGCACGACTATATGGAGGGAAATAAGGGGAAACCCTAAACCAAAAGGGGCTTACCTACAGGAGAAGGGGGGAATAGGGGCACATAACAGCGAAATTGGACGGAAATATTTTACACAGAACCTACAAATGGTAAAATACGAATGTAAAATAAAAACAAGCTTGAACAGACGACATTGGACATTTAGCGAATTGCTCCAGGAGCTCTACGTAAAAATGCGAAGTTTTGTAAAAACGACCCCAGCAGAGTAATATTTTAAGAAGACAACCAAGGGTAACACACGAAAACATATTGGGGAGGATGCAGCCCAGATGTGCTGCATAAAGGACGGGACGACACCACGGACATATGTAACGCGTAACAAGGAGAACAGTGTGAAGACAGGAGAACATGCACGCTGGCAGAACGATAGGGACAATAACAATAAAAGGAACCCACAAGGTACATTGAACGGGAAAAGGCCGACTACAACAACCTGCACAACTATATGCAAGGAAATGAGGGGAAACCCTAACCCAAAGAGTGCTTACCTACAGAAAAAGAGGGGAATAGGGGCACATAACAGCAAAATTAGACGAAAATATTTTACACAGGGCCTACAAATGGTGAAATACGAATATGAAATGAAAATGAGCTTGAACGGACGACATTGGACAATTAACGAATTGCCCCGGGAGCTCCACGTAAAAAAACGAAGTTTTGTGCGAACGGCCCAAAGGGGAAAATACTTTGAAGGGGCACCCATAGAGCATACACAACTAAGGTTTGAGGAAAACGAAGCTCAGAAAAGCAGTAAGGAGAGTACAAGGAGACGGAAGGAGTGTGTAACGCGTAACAAGGGAGGCAGTACGGAGGAAGGGGAACACAACCAAAGGAGATGCGTAGTGAATAATAGACATGAAGATAACTCACAAGGCGCACCAATAAAAGCGATACTTGCAATTTGCGTTGTGATTACGGTCTTAACGAAAAGTAACATGGGCGGACGAAAAAGACCAGCACGAAAACCAACACAAAGGGTGCGGATGACAAAATGCAAGGAGGCTAGCAGGAGGGCGGAAACGGGAGTGCTGGGTGAGGCTCCGGAAAGGGAGCATGCAGCACAATGCATGCAGAAAAGGAGCACAGCAGCAACAGCAAAAACCCGGCAAACAACTGAAACTAGAAAGGGAAATGAAGAAATGCCAAGAAGAGTCAACGACCAACACCAAGGAACAACACAGGAAAAGCCCCCAAAGGGCCCCAGGTGGTTAGCCGCAACAGAAGAGGGGGGGGCGAAGGGCGAACTTCGGAAGAAACCTCACATATTACCTACGGGCGAACCGGCAGGAGCACGCATATGCACACAAAAAAGGAAGGAGATATTGGAGTGAACATGCGAAAGGGAAAACATGCAGGTGGGTACAACGTACCAAATATGACAGACCACAACTAGTCAGGAGCAACCAGGTAGTAAGGCAAGAAACAAAGGACAGGAACCATAGTAGGTGGGCACGAAAACATGGCGAGATGCGCCGAATGAAAAGGGAAGGCCGAAACATAGCAAGAATGGTGGGGGCCCAAATAATGAGCATGCACGTAACACTAGATGTGCTGGGCACTCTGGCTGAACGGATGGAGCAGGCACAACTAGCAATGAAAAACCCTCGACAAGAGGTACCGCAGGTCAAAACAATGAGTGAAAAGCCGACGGTAGCACGTGGAGAAGCCTTGGGCACAAGACCCAACAGGAAAGCTGAACGGGTTGAGGATGCGGGTAGGAATGCCGAAGCGAAACTACAGCCCTCCCATATAGGGGGGGGAACACGCTCGAACGAGAAAATGGAAGGACAGTACCCCAAGAATTCTGTCACGCAGGGGATATTTGCCAAGGATGGGAAACTGAATATGCACCAAGTGGACCTTGCGCTCGAAACACTGGAAGACAACCCTCCGGGTTCAACAACCATGCAAGAAATACTGAAGATGCTGAGGGAAAATGACGAAAAATTTCTGGAAATGATAAAAGGAAAAGTCGCCAAAAAGGGTGGCACCCAGATACCAGTAGTAGGAAACGGACACTGGCTACTACTGATGGTAGGAGTCTGCGTCGCAAGGGGTAACCGCACGTTGCAGGCCTATGTATACGATTCCATGGGCATGGAAAGGCAGACACGGAAGAAAACCGCCCAAGGGCACACGGGAATGGCGGAGGAACTGCAAGTAGCAGTAAGTGCATGGGTAACGGGCAACAAGGAGGCAATGGGGTGCCGAGAAGCCAGAGCCACGCCGATGTACGACAGGCACCAACACGATGCATACAGCTGCGGCGTCTGGGTGATATATGTTGCGGAGCTATGGCAACAGTGGCTGTTAGAAAGGAAAGGAGCCTGGATACAGCATGTGTACACAAACACACTCCAAACCAGTCAATGCGTGACACTACACACTACGGAAATAGTGAGCAGATGCAGAGACAGATTCAGGCCAAAGATAAAGTCGGCCATAATGAGGGAAAACAAGCCACATGCAGAACAGGACACGGATGAAGTTGAGCTGACAAGGGAGGCCCCAGCAAAAAGGACTGGGGCAAAACAGGCGCGAACCCAAGGAACGTGTGCGGCGGATGCCTTCATGAGGGAGGTGGAGCGTGGCCGCACAGGGGAACAGGTGGAGGACACAATGCGACAACAAGGGGTGGGCATACAAACAATAATGAACGTTCAGGAAGCACTTCAAGCGCTACAACAAGACACTGAAGCCCTCATAGGTGAAACAATGAGAAAACTGTCAACAGATGGCCGAACCCAAATAGTAATAAGAGATGGAGAAAAATGGGCAATGGTGATGCTCACAATAACACGCCAGGACATGCAGGCGCATGTGTGGCTACCTACTGGAGGAATAGAAAAACAGGACGAACTGCTAATAGCTATAGATGTTTGGACCATATTGCGAGAAGCCTATGACCTGCAAAAGGTGAAATACAGTGGACTAAAGACACATAGCACACCACCAGAATGGGGAAAATTCAGTCAAGGGGAGCAAGCGATAAGAGTGGCGGGGAGCTGGAAATACTGGCATGTTGATGGCAAACCAGGGCACTTCAAGCTCGGGACTAGAAACACGGCACAGCTGATGGGGGAGACTCGGGAGACGCGGCGGATGACAGAACAAACAACTGGGCTGGCCGAGGAGAACATAAAAAGTGACGAACGGAAGGAAGATGGCAGGGCACCTACTACGGAGCAACACGCCACGGGCGAAGCAACGGAAGAAAAGAACACAAATACCACGGACAAGCTAGTTCAGGCCACGCTACGGTTCCGTCCGATAAGCACAGAACAAGCAAACGAAAGGCTAAAGAAGGAGGAAGGAACGGCGACAAGAAAAAAGCTGAGGCCTCCCGCAAGCGCCAAGAAATACCCGCCACCTACTACAACAACGAAAATGAACAAAAGGGACAATGAGGAAACCAAAGGGTCCCTGGAGGCACTGAAACAATGGGGTGGGAACATGCCAAAAACGGAGAACCTAAACATTGAAGAAATGAGAGAAGCACAACAACACACCATAAATTTCCTAACATGGAACATACAGGGCGCCCGGCACTCACTGTACGAACTGGAGGAACAAATGACAAAATGGGAGATAGATATAGCAATAGTCACAGAAACCAAGACCGCGAATGAGGAAATAAAAAGGCACTTCAGAAACAAAAAACAGTCAAACATATGCACAAGCATACCGAAAGAGGAAGGGGAGGGGGAAGAGAGCAACCACACGGCGGGCCTTGCCGTAATACTCACAGGGGAATATGCCAAACCACATAACTACACCGAGGTGCAGGTACCACATTTACGAGGAGTACTCACACACACGCTGCTCCACTTTCCGGGAGGAAAATACTTACACCTGATAGGGGTGTACTACCCGGTGGAAGGGAAAGACGTGGCGGAAGAGACAGGACGAGGGGAACTCGACAGAGAGGCGGCCAGGAATGGCATACATGAGTATGTGCGGATGGTGACCACAGCCAGCGAAAATGCGGTAGGACAAACAGTACTAATTTGTGGGGACCTGAATGCCACGACGGGAACACCGAAAAACAGCAGGGACAAAGAATGGAACAAAACCCTGGAAGCCACGGGTCTGCAAGATGTGGGAGGGACCAGGGAAACAACACTAACATGGCATGAACGACGGAATATAGACAGAATGCTAGCAAGCAAAGCAGAACTACAATACTACACGCAACCAACGGCAGGAGAACTCACCGAGCTACACACGAGCGACCACAAAATGGTCTGCACAACGCAACTGGACCTAAAGGCCTGGGGGACCCACCGACCAACGACACAAAAGCCACAACATGCAAAGACAGACAGACTGAAACTCCCGCTAACAGAAGCAGAGGGGAACACCCTCAGGCAAACACTGGACGCTGCATATACAAAGGAATTACAAGATGAAATGCAAGAAGCAATAAACGGAATAAAAACAGCAACCAGCACAAGGCACAGAAAAAGGGCAATAGACTACGCGGGAGGAGTGGTTGCAAGGATAATGGGGGAAGCAAGAGACAGGGCAATGATGGATGTCAACTTACCGAAACAAGCGGCGGCACCAGAACAACAACATGGACTACACCTCCCAAAAACCCTCCGCAAGGAAAGGGACGGCCACCTGAAAGAAAGGAACAGGTGCCGTGAGAACATAGCATTATGGAAGAAGGACATAGAAACACGAGAACAAGTAACCGAGGAAGTACGGACGGAAGATTTTGACAACCGAACAAGCGAAATGAAGAAATGGGAACAATGGGAACGGGAACAGAAAAAGCTTGCGACAAACGAGGCAAGAAAGTGCATTAAAGAGCACGAAGTAAACCGAAAACAGAAAACAAGAATGAAAATGAGAGAAGGATACTGGGGCAACATAAAGCACTACCATAAATTGATATACAAAAAAGAGATAGAAAATGGAACAGCACCAGCTGCAACAATACAAGCGATGGAAACCATACAAGGAGAGCTAGTAGTAGGACACCAAAAAGTGGCACAGGCAATGGGCGAACACATTGCGCGGTCGGAACCATACAAAATGAAGGAACCAGAGAAAGGACTTAAGAATACGCCACCCTGGCTTGACGAAAGGTACAAGAACTACATGAAGGAAAACCAATGCACAAGGCCGGACCAAACAAAAGTAAACCTGAAAGTGGACAAAGAAGCCTATCGACAAGCGGTGAAGAAAATGAAAACCAACAAAGCAGCCGGGCCCATGGGGATACAAAATGAAATACTGAAACAGATGCCGGACAGATTCCATGACCAACTGTGTGAACTCATGAAATTAATGTGGGAGCACAGACACACCCCCCTACCATGGAAAAAAGGCTACTTCTGCTTCCACCACAAGCAGGGTGAAGTAACAAAACAAAAAAACTACCGACCTATAGCACTACTGGATTGCCTGTTCAAATTATACACTACAGTACTCACAAAAATGCTAGCTGACTTCTGTGAAATAAACGGCATGCTCTCGGAAGCACAAGAGGGCTCAAGGGAAAACCACAACACAATGAAGCAACTCACCAGGGTAACCAATGCCATTGAAGACGCCAACCTCTCCAAACGAAACCTACATGCAACCTACGTGGATTTCGAAAATGCGTATGGCTCGGTTGACCACAAAAGACTCATTACGACACTAAAACACCTAGGGGTGCCACCACAACTTACCGAAGCTGTTAGGGACATACTGGGTGAAAACGAGGAGGACTCCATGCAAATGAGAGCAAAGGTAGGGGACCAGGTCTCGGAAGAGGTGCCAATAAGAAGGGGGATTCTGCAAGGGGACAGCATGAGCCCGCTACTGTTCATACTATACCTGGAACCTCTCCTTAGATGGCTAGAGGTGGGGGACCATGGATACCAGCACAAGTATGCAACTGACAAGGAGCTCAGAGGGGAACTGAGAACCTCCTCGGGGGCGTTTGTGGACGACCTAATTATACTAACCAAACTAATGACAGGAATGGAGCAACAGCTAAAGAAACTCTCGGCATTTGGAGACTGGAGTGGACTCAGAATAAACGAGGACAAAACAAAGATAACAGGGGTAGAACATGGCAACAAAAATGTGAAAGAAAGTAGGCACCAAGGGGTGAAATGCGGAAGTCGAACGCTAAAAGTCCTTAAAGCCGGGGACACCTACAAATACCTAGGGGTCCTACTCAATATGCTGGGGACATGGAAAGAGGAAAAAAGAAAGTCACTACAGGAACTCAAAAGAAGAATAGACGCACTATTGACAACCCCCCTCACACAAAGACAAAAAGAGTACTCCCTGAAGTCGGCCATACTGGGGAAATTCAAATACGGACTCCACCTCGGGATATACACACAGGGTGAAATACAGCAGGCCGAAAATCAGCTGGGAGCCGCGATGAAAAGAATATATGGACTCCCCGCGAATGGCACGCCCAATGAACTAAACACGGAGGAAAAAGAGGAATATGGACTGGGACTCCAGTCCCTACAGGCAATATATGCACAGGAAGTATACACGGGACTGGCAGGCGCTGTTCAGAGTGAGGAAGACAAAGGGGCCCAGATGGGATACGGCAAAAGGGAGAGAAACCTTCAAACCAGACAAAGAATGTCACAAGTCAGCAGGTCCACAGCCGGGCTACTGGAAAAACACTTCGAAGAAAGGGGACACAGCAGCACAAGGAGCAAGCTAAAAATGGGACTGCAGACACAAACGAACACTCTGAGGAAGATGAATGCTCTGAATGAATATGGAATACACGTGAAAGGAGTGGGAAGCCACATGCAGGAACTGGGTAAAGAAACACTACCTATAATGAGGCAGCTGGGAAAGGCTAAAAGGGTATACACAAACGCGGAAATGGAGGGCACCACCAGAACGACCAAGCACCTCAGGAGAATGGATACAGAATACAGAGACCCACAGTCGCAGCCCGCGACGACAGGCTTTGAAAAAATGGGAACAGTAAATGTAATACAGGAAACGAAAACTCAGCAAGCCACTCAGCAAATAAACTTTACCAAACTACTCACACTATTCAGAAACTACCCGGACCTCAAGAACTTAACCACAGCAGACGGGAAAAGTGCCATACCAATAGAAACACTGAAAGCAACAGGTGGAAGGAAACACGACACCAAGACGGCAACAAAGATAGCACAGGGAATGCTGCACCTATACCCATACATTTGCGAAGCACAACCCAACGACATTAAGAAACCAGGAGACCACTGGGACCATGTGTGGAACAGAAGGCTAAAACCAGAATACATACAGGAACGGAAAACATGAGAGCTAGAGAGGTACACCAAAAGCACCGCAAGTATGGAAAACATAAGCAACTGGCCGGCACAAATAAAGGCGCTGCATGAGGCTGGAAACAGTCTGAAGGACATAGTTTACTGCAACTACTGTCTATGTACCCGCTAGCCAACCAAACGAAGCACTTCGAACAGTCAGAGGTGGAGTGGACGGAACATGAGAAGGAAGTCCTGGGCATAGAAACTGACCAAGAAAAGGAGGAAGATGACGTGATGACCACAAGACACCCACGGGGAAAAGTAAAGAGAAAGTCGGGGCAACAGGACAGAGGCCAGTGGTCAACACAGGAAGACCGAATGGACATGCTAGGACAAGAGGGAAACTACACGCCCGCCGGGATACTGGCAACCAGACAGTACCTGCAAAACTACACAGACTCGACCTCGAAAGTAACACAGTACGAAATACGGTGGACCGATGGTGAAGGAAACGAACAGACGACGTGGAGCACAGAAGAAACAGTAAGAACACACCTGCTCAAACACAACCTCTCCTCGGACCAAGGATGGGAAAACCTAGTGGAAGAATGGAAGAATGACAAGAGAGACAAAAGGACCAAACGTGAGCCCGCTGAAGAGATACTGGCAGGACAACCAAACGGCGAACAGAGGTACTGGAAAGAAGTAACACACCTGGAAATATGCACAAGGGAAACAAACCCGGACCAGGACATTAGGCACATTCCAGGTGTGAAGGACAGACAACTACGCACGGAAGGTGACACCACCTACTGCTACGAGCCGGAGGGAGGCCTTATAGGCACGCTGAGCACAGTAAAAGTTAGAGAATTGTACGACAGATATGCCGAGGCGGTGGGGGACAGCACGGCACAAAGGCCAACAGAAAAACAACTGGCCAAAAGGCTGAAACTAAGTGTAGAACACAAAATACATGTAAACACTTTTGAGGAGGAAATAGCACAGCTGCTGATAAGGTACTCCAGCAAAGCGGAGATGAAACACAGAAAAAGGAACCTCCAAAACCACTGGACCTTCCCCCCGGAAATGATGGAGGCGGTACACACAGCCATGGGAGTCCAAACAGAGGTGTTCGCCTCCCCACTTAATGTACACAAAGACACCAGAACGTACTACTCGCAATACCCACGAGACTCGGTATTTGGGGCTGTAGGCTCGGCATGGGAAGAGCAATGGGAAAAACTGGGGTCATACCAATTCAACCCAGAGTACACAGCAGGGGACCTCTACAAAGCACTGAAAAAGGCAATTAACTCCACAAAAACGGCCGAACCCGTTCTGGGGGTAGGAATATACCCCACATATGCCAAAAGCCCGTATAGAAAACTGCTGAATAAGCACGTGGGATACAGGGTACACGAGTTACTGGAGATAAAGGAAGGGCAGTTCACCTTCCTGCCACCTGACCACTGGATGCAAGGGAACCTACAGAAACCCAAACAATGCAACTGGAACATGAGAATACTGGTAGTAGCGAATGCGGCAGGATGGAGAAAATACTGCCCGGACGCACTCAAAACCCACGACATATTCAGCAAGGCCCTCCTCAAGTGCCCGCAAAGCAAAGTCAGGACGATAGGCAGAGCATGCTACATACACAGGCCTCTTACCCTCAAGGATGCGGACAGGCGACCTAGGTCAATTACAGAATGGGAGAAGGATTGCGTCATAGACTCCGCGCCATGGATGAACCATGAACTACCGGTCATGCAAGCACTGCCAGGCGGCCACCTGGAAAACCACACAGAGGAGATAATTGACCGGTGGATGGAAGACAGGAAAAAAGAAGGGGAGCACAGAGGAGGGGACAGGGGGCCGAGGCCAACAACTATGGACGTACTAAGAGCTAACACCACATGGAGTAGGGAGGAAATAAACAGAGACGCCCTAAGAAGATGGGCACTACAATTTACGGGCCCAGACACAACGGAAGAGGACATAAACGGAGACCAATGGCTGCAGTGGGAAAGGGGTGAAATGGAGAAAGCAGAACCACCACCAGAAAGCAGGTGGGACAACCAAGGAAAAGGATACCCAGAGCCCCACAGGAAGCATAACAGAAACAATATGGTCTACACAGATGGAAGCCAAAGAAAAGTCAAAAAGGAAAACGGGGAAGTCGAGGAAGTAACGGCGGCAGGAGTCTGGGACCCAAGAGGGGAACGGGCAATGAACCACATGCAAAGATGGGTCGGACGCTGCCAAACTGTTAACAGGGCGGAGCTCACTGCCATATATATGGCACTGACACTAGACTCAAACTCGGGAGAAGAAAAAGTCAGCATATGCACGGATAGTCTAACCTCCCTCTACCAAATACAAAACATGAAAAGAAGGCCGCACTCGCTGGAAAGGCATGTACACAGGGACATGCTGTGGAAAATGATGAAACAAATACAAATGCTAAATAAGGAAGGAACAAAAGTGGCCCTATATAAGGTTAAAGCGCATGTGGGAATACATGGGAATGAAATGGCGGACGAGGTGGCAAAAAGGGCCTGTGAAGAAGGGGAATACGGCCTTAACCACGACAACACGGATACAGTGATGCTACTGGCAATATGCGAGACCACAGGTAGACAACTGGAAGGACACCAAGCAATACTCAACCACGTAACAAAAAAGGTGAGGGAGGCAAAAATGACGGGAAAAACAAACATAATACAAAGACTAAAAAGGAAACTAGAAACCGGGCCAGAAGAATGGGAGACCAAAAGACAACGCATTGAGAGGACGGAGGCAGAATACGCACAAAAAAACCGGGAGCCTACTGAAATAGAAACAGCCTGGGCAGACACCTGGCCCGACGAACCAGAATGGCAACAGGAACAGGAAGAGGAATTGGAACTCCAGAGGATGGAACGACAAGAGGAGGAGGCATTAATACAGGAGCAGCAAGTACAAACAGCACAACAAGCTAAACAAAAGAGGGGGCAAGGGCGAGAGACACTACATTCTGAACGGGGGTCAAAAAGGCCGTTAAATAAGGGCGGAACTGAGCGGCGAAATTGATCGCGACGAAATCTGTCGTTGGATATTTATTTTCCGACGGTGGATTATAGGGCGGAACTGAGCGGCGAAAATTTTTATAGCCTCCGATTGGTAGCGATGACATGAACACCATCCATGAGAAGAATGAATCGTCTCCGAAGTTGATGCGGATTGGATATACAAATTTCAGATCTCGACACGTCGTCACAAATATTCCGTCTGAAAAGTGAAGATACCGATCGCTTGGCGCTTGGCTCGGTGTGACGAACAGGATTTGTGCCCGACACATTTCAGGTCGCAGCTCAACAATTCAATATTATCTTTGAGGCGGTGTTCCCTGTTCACCTGTTGACTTTCATAGTACGCGCGGGACGGTTTATGCTGAGCTACGTACTTTCTCGTCTGAAAGTTTGATTATTCTCACGGAGTGGCTACAGCTCTCAGTATGAGAGGGACTTTGCACGCACTTTGATGATTGGAGCACGGGACAATCTTAGCTGTGCTGTTTTCGCTCTTGTTTCGCCACCCCAGAGCAAACAGTTATGCTTCGGTTTTTGACAGTTGTTTTTGCAGGCGTCTCCAGAATTCGTTCGTTGTTTTCCTAGGTGTATCCGGCTTTTCTTCGTTATGGGGAATTTCCGAGCCAGTGGACTTCTGTCGGTATGATGGCGACGTCAGCACTTACAGTATTTTGTCTTTATGATATGAACGCTCCATGACTCTCCGTTCGAGGCAGCGGGTATTTTTCGTAGACTTACTTTCGGGTGATGTCATTGCTTTGAACAGCTGACTTTATTTTCTGATAACGATCCCCTTTATTTTTCGAGATCCCCTGCTGTTGACAACCGTGAGAGCGAAGCCCGACAGCTTTTCTGTCGGCATGGGTTCAACTTCCAACGCTCTGGCTGAGTGACTGTTATGTCTTGTGTAGGTTCCTGCGCCGAAGTCCCTGATTGCGCTTCCGTTTTTAGGAAGTACCCGCCCGGGGTGTAGTCTGCTGTCTGCTGCTTTTTGAACGTTAAGGGTATTTGTGAGTGCGATGGCGCCTGTTACCGAACGCTGTCGCTGTTTACTTCTCCTAGCGTACACGTCCGCCAATGTCATTTCCCTAGGCAGTCGATGTTACTATCTTGTGACGTATCTAATCTTCGATATCCCCAGCTGTTGACAACCGTGAGAGCGAAGTCCGACAGCTTTTCTGTCGGCATGGGTTTAATTCCCATCGCTCTGGCTGAGTTAGCTGTGTGTTTCACGCAGGTCCTAAAGGAGTCTCTTTGTTTTCTTCCAATTTAGCCTGTGCCCTTATTTAGATTGAATAGGTCTCAAGAAGTGTTTCGGTTTAGAATGCACGTGCATACGGCCCTGTGTACACCTGCATCCACGCTGCATACGGTACCGGTGCCAGATTGTACTGCGCATACGGTACTGTGTGCACCTGCGACTTTCTTCGTTGCATGATGATTTGTAGAGATTTTGTAATAAGTAATCCACCATCCAAGGTTTGTTATTTTCCAGTCTAGCACCTCCCGCTTATGCTAGCTGTGCATTATTATGTTTCATCTTACCGTGGCGGTTGTTGCAAGCCATCTGAGACTAAGTAAATATTTATTCATCACACAACACGATAATAAAGATTACTTGCACATCATAATATATGAACTGTCTGCATAGATTTACATAGCGTGATTGCTAGCGTAATAAGTTGTGAAACTTGCGACGTGAACCGTGACGGACACTCTGTGGTACTGAGCGTGTGCACGCTTGCATGATGAAAATCAGATTCAGTATGGACTTATGAAACTTCATTAAATTTATTCATCGTTGGAAACGAAGAGTCATATTTTATTCTCGTCTGCGATGTTTAATTTGTCGGAGGAAAATCAAATCTACAAAGCATTTTCACTCGTGTCAAGAATAAAAAATGTGTACCGTACATGCCAAGGGAATAATAAATGAATCGTACGGCATGGGATATGTCGGTTACAAAATTATTTAACGGCCTTTTTGACCCCCGTTCAGAATGTAGTGAGCACACGGGAAGTAGAAATGAATAAGGAAGAGGCATGGAAGACAAGAACAATACAGAAAGAGGAGGCATTAGAACAGGGAGAAAGACAAAAACGAAGAAGAACCCAAAGCCAGGCAGAACCCGACCAACCAGCCCTACGGGAAGCTGAAGGGCCGAGGGAAGCCCAAGGAGAAAGTGCACAAGGGTCAACTCAGAAACTGAAGCTACCGGAAACACAGAATATGGACATGACAACACAGCAGGACACCGCAGCCGAGCTCAGAGAAATGGCCCAATAACAGGAGGAAGCACAGGAAGAATGGAGAGCACTCCAGGAAATGGTACAGGACCAGGAAGCAGCGCAAAAGGAAGTACACCAAGTGAAGGAATGGAGAAGGGCCTCGAGGGAAAAAATACTGACAGCAACACGAGAAAAGCCAGAAAAATACATGCAGCACCTGAAAGGTGATAAAGCCATGCATAAGCTCTCCAATGCATACTGGAAGAAGGGAACAGAATACCTAAACGAGCATGACGTGACAGTCCTGCTAAGATGCCGGGCGAACAAACTACCAGCAGGACCATACAAAAAGCAGCAAGGAGGGAGAAGGCCGCAAAAATGCAAATGGTGCGGGATGCCCAGACAAGTAAACGCGGGAGGATTCATACGCACAGCCCATGTGCTGGGAGGATGCACAGAGAGGGAGATAAAGAACATGGTAATAAGCAGGTCGGATGAGACCACCAAAATGATAGCAAAAGCAATTAGCAAAGGCAGGAAAGGAGGATGCATAATAAGAACCCATGCGGGGAAAAAAGGGAAAGGAATGAACAACGGAAGGCCAATAGAAGACTTCCTCCTCACGAGGGGGCAATGCAGACTGGACGGACGAAACACACCGGCACCAGAGCACGGAAAGGACACCATACCACACTACGTGGACATAGTAATGCTTGAGGGAACTGAAAAGGGGAATGAGCAGCCTGGGTACACACACCAAAAGGCAATGACGGAAGCGGGCCACATACACCTGATAGAGGTAACATACACAGACGAAATGAGTTGGGAGGAAGCACTAAAGACGAAGTACACAAAATACACACCGCTGGTAAAGCTACTGGAATTATATGGCTACAAGGTAACGCTACACGTGATGGTATTCGGCAACACGGGAACGATATACGAACACACGGAGAAAATACTGACCAAACATTTAGGATTCGATAAACAAGAAGCCCTACACCTACTCAGGAAAATACACGACCTAGCGACAGGATTTGCAGTAAGCCTAAACAGACTATATAGAACAAAAGTAGACAAGGAACCAGACTAAGGGACAAAGAAGAAAGAGTCAAGGGGACTCACAAAGCCCCACACCCCGTCCAAGGGTGTCTCTTTTTCTTTTCTTTTTCTTTTCTTTTTATGCACACGCAAGCAAGTCTGCACCTTAAGCACGCCCTAGTAACGTAAACTTAAACGTGAATCACAGGCTGCAGTGGAGCTTGGGGCACTTTGAGATGGATTTTTCAGACTCCGGGATTCATCATTTCCAGCCTCCAAAAAAAGAATAGAGAGGGTACCGCGAAAAATAAAAAAGACAGCTGCTCAGCGGCACACGCCAACCTGCGAGGAAAATATTCCGTTGGCATATCTTTGTGGGAGTTCTAAAAAACTGTCCAGGCAGATCTGCAGACATGAAAGCAAACCAGAGTTACAGGGGGGAGCAGGGGTGATTAAACCCGAGGACCTTGAGATCCGCCAGAGAAATATTCTCTGAACGCGCTGCTCCCTTTAAGAGAAAACCTAATACCCTTCCTGCTGCGTGGGCCAAACAAGCTTGTGACCGAGTTTAGTGGCAGGTGATGGAGTAAAGGGTGCACCACAACAAATCAACTCTGTGAGCAGAAAATTAGTACTTGCGTAGTAGCTCTCGGATCACCACCAAACGCGGTAAACTTTTCTCAACTGAAACTCGAACTCGAAATTCTACAACACCAAAAGTTTTCCAAAAAGGGTGAACTAAAATCTGATCAAAAATGATCGCAACTCTATGTTACGGAAATTTCTCCACATCAAACCGCGCGTTAACTGAACAGCTTGTATCAATATGTAACTGCGAGCGACACTACTTTGCAATAGGCCGTATGGAAGTCTGAACACTCCGTTGAGCACGTGCAGCTTCAAAAATGTTTTTCAGACGGTCTTGAAAAATGATTGTTTTTCAAGCCGCCGTCTTGTATGCCACGTAGGACCAATGAGCGTACGTGAACGGCAGACGAGTCTGGACCCGTTTTGGGCCGCGCTAACAAGACAGTTTCAGTATAATTAACTAATTCCTAGATGGCACTTTACCGGTATGTCATGTCATGGGTGCCATGTGACACTGGTGACATCTCGGGCTGAGGGGTGACAGACAGGAGACCCACTGTGCCCGAAATGAAAAAAAGACGCCAAATATATGTTCAATACTGTATTAAACATCTGTAGAAACGTAGGGGTTGGGAATTTCACCTTCGCACTTCGTTTCTTGTCAAGTTTCTACCACTCGACTCTTGCCTAGTACCATTAGGGCAAGAGATAGTGTGCCACAGGCCCCTCCTGTGCGCACACAAGTACATCACCTTCGTCATTTCGTTCCTGCGAATACTTCCTATATGGGCTCTGGGCAACGCGAGTTACCGGATTTTGAGTTATATGTTAGCGACGACGAGTCAACGTACGATTCGGATGGCAGCGGTGTAGAAAATGTTGTAGAGTCCGATGATTCTTATTTATTACGTACACAGCTGGAGCGTGGCTTGACCCTGGACACATGTTTCCAAGGCGAGCCTCATTTAGCGGGAGTTTTTTTAGCCCCCGTCAGCTGAGGAGGATTTTTTACCGCAGGAAGAGTTTCACATTTTAGAGCCCGACCCAGAGGCAGAAGAAGCCGAGAACGAAAATTCGTCGGAGGCAGTCGAGCAATGCACTGCAGAGGAGTGGGCCGCCTGGGAGGTAGGGGCCCATGATTCCAGCGAAACTGGTGGTGCAGACTTTTATGATGAGGCAGAGTATTTTGAGGGGGGTGGTTGCTATTCTTCTGACGGCGGCTATGAGTACTAGCTCTATACAGAAAGGCGGTGCCGTTTTCCTTTTCGCCACCACTTGTTGTAGTGTGAATTCACTGGATGCTTGTTGTTATTCTGACCACTAGCAGGCAGCGTGGATGTTATTTAATGCGAACGATTCGCAGGCAAGAGACCTTACAAATGTACTTGGCAATCGAATGTCCACTTGTCCATCTGAACCGACAGGCAGTATCGTTTATTTTCATCGTTCCATTACATGCAGACAGGCGAGATCGTGCCTGGCACCCACCACTAGGTGGCGGAGTGAACATTCTAACCGGGCAGATTTTTATTCTGGCAACCTCCTAGCTCTAGCATGTATTTTATGCTTGGCGGCATGTCTCATCGACCACTTGTGACTTGGTTAGCTACGCCGAGTTAACATCCTTTACATTTCTGTAAAAACTGGTAGCTAGGGTGGTGTAGGTCACAAGCAGTGCACCTCAGATGAGGTGGTGTGCTGAGATTACTACTACAGTGACTAGTTCGTACAATCACGACTAGTGCTACTCAGTATGTCATCTTCGGTGTAAAGCCAATGTCCTACACCTCGGATATTTGTTGTGTATTATCCGAGTTTAGTGATCCGTTGTTTACCCGTCGGCAGCGGCGGTTCCCCTCTGTTGTTTCCAACACCAAATCGACACCGCCGATATGTCTACGAAATATGCATAAAAAGCATATCGATCGATATCGATTTCCCAATATTCCCCAATATATCGATATATCGGAATATCGGCTCAATTGATAAAGCGCGCGCCTTGACGGACACCGCCATTGCCATATTCCCTACTGTGAGCTCGACATGTGTCCGTCTCGTCGCCTCCCGCCCGACATGTCAATGGGAGCTGTTGGTTGGACGGTGCTTGGTGCGGCGCCTCCACATCCACCTGTGGCATCAGATGATGCGGGATGGCGAGTACCGCCCCACAATCTGACACGTTGCTGCTGGCGGTCACCATTATATGCAAGCTTGCAAGGGTCTTAGCGGCAGGGGACTCCCCGGACATGAGCGAGCGTGCTATAGCGGCTAGCCCAGTCTTCTTTTCCTTTTCGGCGGCGACACGTGCTCCCACCGTCTGCGCGTTTCCTAGGCTTAAATGGCGAGCGTGGGCATCCCGAGCCATTAAGACCGTGATCATAACGCGAGAATCACTCTCTATATACTCTTTCTCTCGTCTCTAAAATGTTCAGGAGTGTGTCACTATCCAGCGGTCACCGAAGTCGACCCATGAGAAGACAAATAACCGTGTCTAGTGTGAAAATGTCCGATCTGGCTAATACGAACCGTCCGATCTACGATACATACTATCTCAGCCGTGCTTTTGTTGTGGAGGTGCAAGAGCGCTGCTTAGCAAAGATGGTTTGGCAGATTTTAGCGGTTCCCCGTGCCCGCCTCCGCAACGTTTGAGCCCTACGAGCCTTTTCGGCAATGACAAGGATGCACTCCGCATAGCAGCTATCTCACGGGGGACTAGATATCCAGCACTGCCCCCACTATGACATTCCTCGATGCATGTGACAGGTGACTGCATTATTCGGCTCGAGACCGCGAGTCACAACGATAGAGACCGCGAGCCACGTGTTAGAGTACTCGAGCACTACCGTAGCCGCACTCGTACAGCCGTGCATAGCTCACGTAGCATAAGCTACTTAGACTCTCTTACTCTCAGATGTTATATCTTTTACTAAGACATATCACACGTTTCAGCCTCATATTTTTGCTTACATCGATAGTTACAAAACACGGATATACAGAATAGTATACCCTATATGTGTTTCAAACTATCTATTAGGTTATGAGATACCGCCGCGCACCACTGTTTTATCTGATCTCACGCCCGATTTCAAATTAGCCGCGAAACACGTCTTTAACTGACAGTCAGCAAAATTATTTGATGATTGCCTTTTGCGGTTGAACTAACACTCCGCGGGTCAACCCGGCGTTCATTTTACATTGCTTTTACCTTTTTATGATTGGGAATTCTTTTACGATTGCCCTCTCGGCCTTTCATCAAACTTCAATGTGAAAGCGCGACCGTAATTATCACATTGCTCTGCCAAAATTTGAGGGACGCCTTAGATTTTAGGTTCTTATGAGCATTTGCGGCGGAAGCGCTGGCCAATTTTTTGAAAATAACGAAAACTTAACGAAAATCTTCATCTAGAGCCCTACGAGAACGACAAGCGCAACATCGTCACCTCCACCAACTTCAACGGTCTGGAAGGTCTACCATGTCGTCGTTCACACCTACAACCACACCGGGATCCCAACCACCAACTGAAGAGCGTAACCCACAAGCTCAACGACGTTTATTCACTTCACGCCAACCCCTTGCTACATCTCCAACTCTCGAAGAAGTCTCCATCACGACCAACGCCCTTCTCCAAGATTTGCATGCACTCACCGCCACCGTCGCTGAGCTCTCCACCACCCTCGCCTCGCTTGGATCAGCATTTCAACGCTCAGCTGCCCAGACCGACGAGATCTACGGGAATTGCGCCACGAAGGAGGAACTCGACGACGTTAATCAACTCAACGAGACTGTCATCTACGACCTCATCAAAGTACGAGACGAGTGCAAGGACGCCACCTTACAGGCTCGCACTCTGGCGAGTAGAACTACTTCATCTTCGACGCCATCTTCAGTCGTCATTAATTCTGACAAGATGTTTGACACCACGAAGGAATTGGAAACTATTCCAGAAGTAACGTCATTGCAACATCGAGATGGCCAAGCACTTCCCCCAACCAGGATCAAGCACATCATGGACGACAACACCAGCGCCTACAACACGCGCTCGCCACTACCCCTGACGTCGGTCCACTTCTGAAACAACTGAAGACCGCCTACTACGCCCTCACCGATATTCACGAGCGTCAGCAACAACGAGATCTCCAATTGAACTTTCTCACCACGGGCGGCGACATTGTCTTCAAGAGATTCGGTGACGCCCTGGCCCGTGTCCTCACCGCCACTCGACCTGGCCACGCCCCAGCACTACTTAATCTTCAACGCCGGCTGAAGGACGAAGCCTACGACGGTATCTCCAATGGTTTTCTGGCTCAACTTCTGCTTGGGGCTACTTGTGGCAACACACAAATTGTGTTGTCACAAATTGTGCAGGACTCCCCGCAGGCTCAAGTGGACGGGAGACTGTTGTTACTTCGCGTGCACTTCCGTCTGATTACCTACCCCCCCTCCCTGGACAACTCCTTCCTCACCAAGGCCAAAGCCCTACGGATCTCTGAGTCCGAGGACCCCGCCGTGAAGCTCAACACCTTCACCACCCTCATTGGCAACCACAGGCAGCTCCACCCCGCCTTCACTGGACAGCAGGAGCAGGAGGTCCTCATTGAGATCTTGCGGGCCTCCCAGGAGTCGGCTGAGCACCTGTTCTCCATCCCCCTGTACTTCGAAGGCATCCGTGCCTACGACGACTCGACGAGCAGGACCGCTTGACCTCCTCTGGCTAGCGATAGTTATAAAACACGGATATACAAAATATTATACCCTATGTGTGTTTCAAACTATCTATTACTATCATTGTGCAATTTGTGGCATGCAATTTTATTCACTGCCGATTAGACGATGTGCACGCAATTATACCGTGCACATGTGCAACGCCATATTTCGCTCGAAAAAACGTAAATCAGAAAGAAAAACATGGCTCGTCACCGATTGATACCGATCCACCTAAGTGAATAAACCAAACCACAATGCCAACCGTGATATGATGACAACCTATAATGCCACCTACTTGTACAAACTTACATTATGTGACTGCCAAGATACGGCAGCACATTTCTGCTGTGTTGTGAACCAACAGTGAACTTCGGTTTACAGGCAACGGTGCCAGGCAATGCGAGAAATAGGTAGCTCATATGGGAAACAATCCCTAACAACACCTTGAAACAAGAGGTTGAATATAAGCAGGCTGCAAGTCGCTCAAATATTCGTGGTGCATAATTTGGGAACCTCATTAATGCTCCTTGCAGGATAAAGTTTTGACCCTGAGATCAACACACTCTTCCAATATGCCTCTGGTTGTTTCTCGGAGACAGGGGGAACTGCCGTCGTGTGCCGGATAGGCTTCCTTGATCTTGCCAACTCACTAGCATCACCTCGGATGTATGTGAACATACACTAGATCCCTTCTCGATTTGTGTCGAAGTATGACTTGCCTTGCTCACTATCAAACACCGGACCTGGAAAATGAATTTGCTCTCCTGGGTTAACGCTCCTGTGATGAATATCAACATAGTGCAGGGGAAAACAAAAGAAACAGCATACTCTTTCGCCAAGTTTCTAATATGCTTCATACACTGGCAGTTCAAGATTACTAGTTTCTTACGAGGTTGTGACAAGAGGTTCTTGTGGAAGTGCGATCCAGCCAAGAAAAAACTTCGAAACGTTTCAAGTTGTTGAGGGATTCCGTAAGTGCGAGGTTGTCGTCAGCGTAGCAGTTGTATTTACAGCACTCGTGTCGAGCACGTAATGCTACTATCATAAACCAAGTGGATGCAGCAGGTCGGATTAGGTAAGTGCGAATAATGTTGGAGCCGAACAGTTGCCAAGTAAAGAAACACAGGAAGAGGAGAAAGCAAGACCAGGATATGGGTGAGCAGAAGCAATAACTCTACTTGTTGATGCCGGCGGTGACTTCAGTCATGAAGATCGGGTTCTCTACGGTCAAGATGCGTTCCTCTTCCGCCAGCGCCGTTCGTACAAACTTTCCGAGAGAAAACATACGCTGGTGTGTCGTTGAGTCATACCACTTCATTTGATCTGCTACCCCCTTCTGTGCAAGTCTGGCATCTATTTCAGAGGCCAGCGCGACAAAGTCGGTTCCAGCCGTCTTGTAGGCAATGTTAAAACCCCACTCACTCATGAAAGAGGGCACATGTGCAGTATATCCCCAAACTTTAGGGAAAACTTGCTTGAGGGTATTATGCACCGCTGTGAAGCAACATTTGCAGTCGAGCGAGCCAGCGCAACCAGACTGAGTGACCAGGATGCCGCCCTCGTTTAACTTCGAGAGGCAGGTCTTGTAGAATGCAGTGGTATAAAGCTGGTAGCAAGGACCTCCATCAAGAGGATCGGACAGGTCTAACACTATAACATCGAAATATCCGTCGGAGAAACCCTCAAGGCGGCCCTTTGCATCATCGATGACCAGCTTGGTCCTAGGATCGTCGTAGGCCCCAGCGGAGTAAGTTGGAGTGTGTTCTTTGCACATGTTGACGACGTCTCCGTCGATGTCAACCATTACGCACTCCTCTACTCCTTTGTGCCTCAAAACTTCTCGCAATGTGGCACCTTCGCCGCCACCACCGATGAAAACCTTCTTAGGGTCGGGATGGGCAGTCATTGCGGGCTGAACAAGGCTTTCGTGGTAGATCGCCTCATCCTTTAAAGAGGATTGCATAAGGCGATCAGTAATCAGACAGCGACCGAAAGCTCCAGTTTCAACAACTTCAACCTCCTGAAACTCGCTCTTGCCTTTGTGAAACACCTGGCTCACTTCATACGAGATTGTGAGACCAGGTTCAAGCTTCTCGTGATACCAGTTTCCCTCTTTGAAAGTAGACACAGTACTTTCAGAAACTTGCCCGTCATCGCAGACTGATTGAGCTTGACCCATCTTGTGTCTTTCACAATACAGTCTGGGGGAGTTATGGGTAGCTGAAGCGGTTCTTAACCAAGCCGAAGAAGTATTGAATGTATTGAATGTACGGTGTCGAAGCGCGACAAGGCGAAGCATGAAAGTGTATGTCCGTCGCGTGTGGGCCGAAACAAGAACGTGCTGTCTGCGCCAGCGCAGCGCCACTCCTGCCGCTGCGCCTGCGCCTCTCGCCTGATCGTGATGTTTCTTGTTTGGATGTTGCTTGTCGGCCCGTCGCTCGTGACACGACGATTTACCGAACTCAACTGAGGCCTGTGCTACACCAGATTTTGGTACACTGTCGACAAGCAAATAAGATTCGTTTCGCCGGGTCATACAGTCTCCGTATGACCCGGCGCGGCGATCATTTTCAGACGAGTTATTAAATCTATAAATCACAGTCCGCGCGATCAGATTAAAATCGACAAATAATAATAATAATAAAACATTTACGCTAGCAAAGGGGACAAAGTCCTTGAGAGTGCGGAAACCCTGCAAAGCAGGCTAGTGAAAACACCATGGGCTACTCCCTCTGCTATAGCGCGCCCACAAAGGGGCTCAGCCCGCTTTTCAGCAGGGTGACATCTAGAGAAAAAGCTAAGTGCTAGGCAATAAAAAACTCACGGGGAGCCCAATCTTTCCCCCCCACTGTAAGGGGGGGGACGGTGGGTCACCTGTCATTCACCCCTCGACCTGTGTTGTCACCAGTCACCGTGTCACCGCGTTTCGACTCATAAAACACTATGCTCAGTATTTTATATCATCTTAGCACACAGTGAACCTCTGCCCCCTGCCATTCTGTTTCACTGCTTATCTCGAGATATATATATACCCACGACATATATATATATCCTCTCTTCTGTGAGGTTATCGGCCACCACTTGGGGAGGTTTTCACTGGGATCCTTGAGGCCGCACCAGCTCCTCTCGTACAACGACTTCGACGTCCGCACCAGCTTCGTCTTGTCTCGCGTCGACACCAGTCTTCGCAGCACATTTTTTCCGGCGTTACCGTTCGCTGGGGATCTTTTTCGCCTTATTGAACCATCTGAGGCAGGGTCGCACCAGCGCCCTCATCCACAATCACGCTGAGCACTCCGCCTTACGTCTTACCTGCCATGGCATCAGCTAGCCGCCGCAGTCTTGGGGACGTGCTCCGCTCCGCGCGTGCGACATCAGCTTCGCCCACGCCTGCGTCATCACCGGGGTCTGGTTCCCAGGCTCCTTCACCGCATGCTCGCACTGCCGGCCTTGACCCGGTGGTGCGTATGAACACCCTCATCAACAAGCCCAACTTCGTTTCGGCCGCTGCCACGTCTGCTGACTTCCACCGCGACGCCTCGGTCTGGGTTTCTACCCCAGTCCGAGCTTCTCAGCAGCACGAGTACAGCGACCGCATGGACTACGCCTTCAGCTATGGGGAGGAACTGGTCAAGTTACTCCGCGCCCATGGCTTCAAACCCCAAAAGGGTTTCACGCTCGACGGTTCCGACGCTGAGGCTGACTTCGCCATTTTGCTCAGCAACCTTCGGCACGTTTTGTCCCCGATTTCGCACTTCGAGTACGACAAGCTTTTTGACTTGGAGCACGAGTACCTCGTTTACCACTGGTCCCTCAACGAGCTCCTCTTCAACATTCTCAAGGGCGTCCTTCAGGGTACGGCACTGGCCCTCTTCCAGGAGTCCGCCCGTGTCCACCCTCGTGATGGACGCTGCGCTCTACAACGCCTTCGGTTTCACGTCGAGGCCACCACTGACCCCGACACCTTCCGGTTCTGGACGAAATTGCGGTCTACCACACTCGACGAGACCGCTGACCCTGCCCCCCAGCTCGCGGTGTTTCGGGTTCTGGGGGACAAACACCAACGCCTACACCCATCTTACGACGATGCCGGCAGAGTGCAGGACTTGCACCACGTGCTTGGCAGGTCGGCAGCCAGCTCCCCCCATGTGTCGCCACTGTATCTGGTGGTGCTGCGTGAGTTGGCTGCCGGCCACGCATTCACATTCTCGGCCTTGCTCCTCCGCCTCAGCACCGTCTGGCAGAGCGAGGGCCACCTTGCACGTCTCCGTTCCCCATCCACGGGGTCCGGTGGTGGCAAGCACGCCCCCACCTCCGCGTCATTCAACTCCGTGCAGCGCATCAACATCGTGAAGCCCGTCGGCGATTGGAAGCCGTCGCCCCGCCGCGGCCACTACCTCGTGTGGGAAGGTGTCGGCTACCCGTGTGTCACATGCTTCCGCCTCTGGGGGCTCACTGACGCTCACCTCCCCACCCGTGGTGTGTGCCCTTACTCATGCGCGGCGTCGTTTGCCCCCGGGCAGGCACCAGCGGGCGCGCCGGCTGCGCCGCCCCGTCCCACGATTGACGCATGGTTGCAGCCGCCCGCACCTCCTGCTCCCGCTGCTGCGGCCGCCGTGCATTTTGCTGAGGGGTCTCCCTCGCCGCAGTTTGCTCCGGCTGACAGCTCTGACGCATCGGCTTTCACCCTTCGCCTGCCTCTCGATCACGATCCTCCTGGACCAGAGCCCGACGACTCTGCGGACCACGATGACGACGATTGGCCGGCGCTGCGCACCGTGCCGTGGATTCCGCCCTTCCAGGGCTCAACTTCCAGCAAGATTGACTGACAAGATTATCCAGAGAGAAAGCGAAATTAGCCGTGACGCCTGCAAGTTAGCACTGCCGTGTAGATTGGACTTGGGACTTGCCATTCTAGCCGAGCCGGTGTGGCTCCTTGTCTCTGCATGCTAGCCGGCTTGCCTGGTGACACCTCATCCCCACGGGGTGAGGTGGTGTCACGGGGAGCCCAATCTTTCCCCCCCACTGTAAGGGGGGGGACGGTGGGTCACCTGTCATTCACCCCTCGACCTGTGTTGTCACCAGTCACCGTGTCACCGCGTTTCGACTCATAAAACACTATGCTCAGTATTTTATATCATCTTAGCACACAGTGAACCTCTGCCCCCTGCCATTCTGTTTCACTGCTTATCTCGAGATATATATATACCCACGACATATATATATATCCTCTCTTCTGTGAAAAACTCTAGAAGATGGAGAAGGCCATGGCCGGGTGAGTGGAGGGGTGGCTGAATGAAGCGGTGGGGATGGACGTCGAAGAATTAAGGGGTTTTTGGAGACGTTGAGGAAGGTGGGTGGGAGAGGGTGTGGCGGGGAGGGAGTGGGGGACGGCCCCTCCCTTGGGGACACGAAACCATTTTATATTGCAAGACTTTTGAAAATTATTGCAGGAGGGTTTGAAGAAAATCGTTTGATTGTTGCACGGCTTATGTTTCTGTCATGGTTTCATTGCTCGAGATTTCAACTGTATGCGGGTCAGTGTTTAAGGTGGTGGTGGTGTCTAACAGAAACACGTCTCGCCTATTTTTGGTGTGTTGCCTACAAATTCTTGAAAGTTTTTTAAGGAGTGGTTTAATCTTACCACGGGGAACACCTATCGTGTTAAGGACAGTACCAAAAAGAGGAGGGAGGTATCCCATGAGTGTAAGAACTTTGGGCCATTTCACGGTGCTTACGAAGGGCTTGGAGTTTGCATTGGTGATTGTCGTGTCGTGGTGACCACCATAATAAGGCTCAATATCATTCTGATGGTAAGGAGGATCTTGAGTGGGCCATGGGCAAAGCGAAGAGGGAAGTACCTTGTCGCTTTCGTTCAGAACTTCATTCCAAATATCAGGACTGACTCTTGTGTATTCTAGCCTCTTCTTCGTGACTCCGGACTTGGGAAGGACGTTAAGGAACCATCTGGCAATCTTTTTCTGTGTAGGCCTCCAGTCAAAGGCTGGTTGAGTATCACTGGGTGCACTGTCTATAGCTATGATAACACCATCCGAAAAGTCATCCTTATAGCATCCACCGCCTGGAAGAACGTAGGGGTCATCACCCGTCCAATAGCCATGTGGGATAAATGGAATAGTGTTATGCGGGAATCTGAAAACAAGTTTAAAGCCTTTATCGAACCATCTTTTTTGGTTTTTGGGAGACAGCGGAAGAATCCATGTTCCTGAAAATCCAGGGACGGTGTTGGCCGCTTTATGTCCCATTTCCAAATCGACATTCGCCTTATCGAACGTGCGAAACGACTTAGGTGTCCGCTATAATATTGAGGACGCCCTAGTCGCCATAGCTCTAGTGGTTAGCAATATCACTTCCTCCATCACTTACCCAAGGTTTAGAAATCCGTCTAGAGGTAGTGACCGCAGAGTACGGATGCGAGTACGGTAGTTCGAGCCGAGAGGGGTTTAGGTTACTTATGTATTGCTAGATATATAACCGGGCAGTAATGTATCTGCTGAAATCGGTATAGGCAGCCCGGACCGGGAGTCCCGGTGCAGGCCCCTATGACAGATTCCTAGGTAGCCAACACTGGACTGGTGTGAAGAAAGACGTGATATCGCGGTCGGTCGGGTGGGTATATATATATAAGCAATATATATATACACTACAATCGGAGCACTGCAGGAAGCACCGACTTTCAGGTGACTAAGATGCATAACATAAAAATACTTAGGGTTTTGTGCTTGTGCATGGACAGTCACGGTGACACGGGCAAGTGACTTGTGACACTGCTCGGCGAAGGGGGAAACACAGGAGACACACCCCCACCTTGGGGAAGTCGAATCTCTCTCTCCCTGACACCACCTCCTCCCGAAGGAGAGAGGTGGCGCAAGAAACAATGCCTGCCGGCCATCTTACATCTGAAAACCTAAGGAGCCTTTTTCAGCTCAGCTAGAGTGGCATCCGCCCGCGCTGAATTCAAATGAAGGTAACCAAGTGCCAGTGGCTGAAGGTTGCTAGAAATGCTCGCCGGCAATTTTGGGAAACAATGCTAGAAACGGCAAGTCGACAGTGGGGAGAACGCTCCCGGCGGATATATAACGAACTCATGCTATGATAAACATACGAAATATATACGCGGACATACACAAGCAAAGACACCGAAGATGACATACTAGATATGACACATGACAGTACGAACATGTCACTGTGTCATTTCTAGCACACCACCTCATCTGAGGTGAGTCTACAGCTTGTGAATGTCACCACCCTAGCTACTAGAATGTTACATCTAATGGGAATGTGATAGTCAAGTAGCTAGCAAAGATCACAAGATGGCAAACAACAAGATCAAATAATATACTGGCCGCAAGGAAATAACTCATGCCGTGGGATCTCTAGGTACAATTTCTGCCGGCTAGTGGTCAGCAGCAGGCAAGATTCCGCCTGTCTGTTCGCGGAAATCGATCATCCTGAGAAATAAAATCTGCCTGTCGGCTCAGTTGCTGCGACAAAAGATAGACAGCCAATATACGGGAGGTAGACTCGTCTCCATTCTGGCTGCAATGATCTGTATTATCACACAACTCCCCGCTAGTGGTCAAAAGAAAATCTCGGAAATCATCGGGAAGCATCTCCGCCCCAGCTAGTGGTCGAAACATCTGATATGCATTGCCCTGCCTGTCCGTTTAGAAATTAATATCCAGAAGAGTAGCCACCACCAGAGTCGTAGCCAGCACCACCAGGATCGTAGTCGTAGTGGTCATCGTAGCCATCGTAGGCACCACCAGAGTAGTGCTCGTCGTAATCAACATGACCGTGGTCTTGTGAATAATCCACATAGTCGTCGCCCACTGGTTCAGCGCTCCCAAGAAAAGTAGATGCGCTACCAGTCGAAATATTCTGCTGCGGAAAAAATTCAGCTTCTGAAGCTTCTAAAACGCCGCCATAGTCTTCCTCTTGAAAACCTGTGTCCAGGGTGGGATACTGTTCCAACTGTGAGGGAGCATAGTTACATCGGAAAGGCCAAGTGGCCACCAGACTCCTCATAATCGTCTTCCGATTCATCGAAATACCCAAGTGGGTACGCCGATTCATCTTCGCTCTCAGTATCTTCAAATTCTCATGCCCAGGGTCTACAGAGTCGACTTGAGGGCCATGATGGTGATGATGATAATGAACTTCGCGACGCATAGGAGGGGCCTGTGCGTGCGCGCTACTCGCCCTAGAGGCTCTAGGCGAGGGTAAAGTGGTGGTAAGCTGAGTGGAAGTAGAGCGAGTGGACAGAAACGCCGGCGAATCGCCAACGCCTTTCTCACATAACGAAACCTCGGAGCCGTCAAAATCGTCGGAGAGCGCACCATCAACTCGTGTGCCCTCTGATACAACAATCTCTAAAACAATCGGCCCCAAAGCTGCCTCAGGCTGCGGAAAAATCTGCGGAGCACTCCGAAAATGAGCGAGCGCTCTAGCCTGGGCGTGGCACAGTGAAATAAGCTGAACGCGTTTCAAGCTGTCTACTTTGGCGAACTTCTCAGCATTAGCAACCAGAAGAGCGAGAAGCTCCTCCTCAGATGAAATCGTAGCGAGATCCATGCTGAAATAAAATAAGTCAAGCGAAGTTTAAACAAGCGTAAACAATAAACCAAAGACCACCTCGCCGTAGAATCCCAAAGTCAACCGTGTGTCCCAAGCAAGAGGCGAGAATCAGATTCCTAGTGCCCCCGAAGAGGGAACCGAAGGGCGCGCTCAAAACAAAGATAGCGCAATAAAGAAATACAATTCAACGCCCAAAATCAGTTCACGCAAGCGTGAGAGGGTCCATAACCTGCTAGAAACGGCAAGTCGACAGTGGGGAGAACGCTCCCGGCGGATATAGAACGAACTGATGATATGATAAACATACGAAATATATACGCGGACATACACAAGCAGGGACACCGAAGATGACATACCAGATATGACACATGACAGTACGAACATGTCACTGTGTCATTTCTAGCAAATGGCTACTACCCAAATTCAAAGTCCTACCATAAGGACCTACGGGCAAATGTGTTTTCCTCGCATAAACATCACGTAATTGGTTCAACGTGCGATCACCCATCCTATTTATGAGTCAAATGAATATTTCAAGTTGTGGGTGCATGCATAGGGTGACCTTTGGAGTGCTTAAATTGCGCACGCTTTGGTGGTGTTTTTTTTCAAATTTCAGCAAAAAAAGCTAGGTCCTACCATAAGGACCTACATTTAAGCCCAGCTATCCGCTTCACAATAGGTCCTCCGAAATTTTCGAGACCTGAGTCGTCAAGTTCTCGAGCTGCTCTTTCCGTAGTGTTTTGTCAAAAATTCCATCCGAGTTCATCTTGGCCCTCAAAATAGTGGTTGAAGCAGCATTGGCTGTCAAAGCTGGAAAAGGCACTAAATCGCCCAAAATAATAATGCCCTTCGTCCGGCTCAACGATGAATACACGCCATAATATCGCACATTCTGCCTATGTAGATGGCTCGAAAATTCAGTTATTGTGTCTATATGGCGACAATAGCGAGGTAATAGTGTGTAAGCGGCATGCGCATTCAATATAGCATCCCCGACCAAAGCCAAAATTAACTCTTAAATTTTATGATATTTGTCTAAAAATGATGGGACAGGTTGATTGGGGTGCAGCTAGAGGTCCGCTATGAGGTTATCGACTTGTGCTCTATTCTAAACACGATTGTATATAATGCTACGGTGCTACTGGATCATTGGACGCATGCTCAGCCTCCATAGTCTGTCGGCGAAAAATTATGAAAGATGTGCTATTATTTTAAGAGATTTTTGGCTTTAGAAAAGTTCTCGATGATTTTTTACGCTACCCGTGCCTAATACGGGTAGTGTAGCATCCCGCTTGGGTTAAAACTCGGCAAGTGGGAAAGAGGGGACTGAGTTCAGGTCCTAAATAATCACTCACCTTTAGGAAACTCGACGTTAAGAAAACAACCGGCGTTTCGGGGGGGGGTGGAGGGTTACCCAACTCGATGAGAAAAGCTGGCTGGATTTTCCGACTTTTGAGATGGCTTGAAATAAGGAAAATGGCCGCTAGCTGCCTAGCTGGAGAGGCATTTCTTAAAATAAGAAAAAATGCTGGGAAATTTGGCAAATATGGTATATTTGATGGTTTTCATGATTATGTTTCGCACGAAACTTCGATTTACCATTTTGGTCATATCTCACGCCATACTTATCTATTCGAGCCGTAATTTTGATAGCCTAATAGAGGGCACCGAGACCGGGTCAGGGTCCATTTTCTCGGAAAATGAACACCTTAAGAGAACGGGCTGGCTAGGGAAGGTGTCCACGTGGATGGTTATGGAATTCGCTGGCTGGCTCCCAGATGTTCGGTCCGTATCCGCGTTCCCGCGGCCAGCAGCTGGCGAGGAGATCTGCTCGATGAGAAAAACTGGCTGACCTGGATTTTTCTGTTTTCTTACAGGTGGGTGATTACTGTATGCCATAAACCGGAGGGTAGCCATTCACGATACCAATAGGACACCTTTAAAAATTATTGAAAAAGTGGTCCTTATGGTAGGACCTACAGCGTTCTAGGTCCTACCGTAAGGACCATCGGGTAGTAGCCACAAACAATCCAAACTGGACTCTCGGCGAGAGCAGGCCAGCATACATCGTCATCGTCGTTGCCGCCAGCAGGGATGGCGAAAGCAGAAGGGTTGAGCGGCTCATCGTCGTCGACAGAGGGGCAATCGTCCAGCGCCGACTCCGTGAGCACGTCCAGAGGGTCAGGGAGGGAGTCCGCCAAGGCATGCGGCCGAAATGTAAAGGACGCAGGCTGTTGCGGCTCGCCCACTGCCTGCGGAGAATCAGTAGGTGGGACAGGTCGCGGCGGAGGCGCCTTAGCAGTAAGAGAGGCGCGCCCCTTTGTGCACGGAAAAAAGGTTATCGAGGAATAGAAAAGTGCAAAATGGGGAATAGAAATTTCAATCTGTTTTTGGGGAATAGATTATATGTCACATGTAACCATGCTTAATTCAATCGAGCGCCAAAAAAAAAAACAAGCAGTCTGACTAGCGTACTCGGTACCCCGGAGGTACAAGCGCAAGCGGTTCAGCGTGTGCAATATTTTGCGTCTGGCACACCCCCTTCTTCTAAACAATTTTTTGCATGTAGCATGAAACATAATTTTTTCCACCATTCGATTCTAAAGCGTTTGTATTCATTAGGTGAATACCTTTCGTTTGAGCTATCGATTGGCCCCATCCGCAACCGCATCAGCTTAGCCTTCGCGACTGCAGCTAAGTTGGTGCGGTGTGAGATGGTTTCAACCACTTGCGGCTTTGCATAATAGGGGTTTTCGTGAGAATCTTCTCACGAAACTTGGCAGTGATATTGTTCATATCAATATCAGTGCACCCTCAAGAGCATATGGCAAGCCGTTGAGTATATTAAAGACGGCCGCGTGCTGGCATGATGCCTTTTGGGTTTGAAACCCAAACCCAAACATGCCAAACAGCGAAGGGCTTCCCGTGAGTTCCAGCGCACGTAACTTTGCAAAATATAATGATAAGATGCATATATTTCACTTTCCTGAAGTGCAAGTTTTGCGATAGCTTGTGCGCGAAGTTAACATATTATTTCTTTGACCCAGATTTATGAGTTTGTATAATATCACGCTAAAATCTGTGTCAAAGAAATAGTAATACCATTTTGCGCACAGACTTTCTTAGACCTTGTGCTTCGAATATATCAAAGATAATTATCTTGGCAATATTTCTACGCAGTTACGTGCGCTAGAACGCACGGGAAGCCCTTCGCTGTTTAGCATGTATTGGGTTTGGAAACATTCGAACCCAAGCCCAATAGATCTGCCAAAGAAATAAATTGATGGTTTTGCCAACAAGTTATCTCAAACCTTGAGCTTCTGAGAACTGAAAGATATGTGTCTTGTAAATATGTGTGCATAGTTTCGCGCGCTATAACGCACGGGAATTGCTTTTCAGTTTGGCATGTATTGGGTTTGGGTAAACTCGAACACAAACCCAATAAATCTCCAAAGAAATAAATTGATGGCTTCGTGCACAAGGCTTTTGAGGCCTTAGGCCTTTGGCAACTAAAAGATATATATCTTAGTGATACTTTTGCAAAGTTACGTGCGCTGGAACTCACGGGAAGCCCTTTGCTGTTTGGCATGTTTGGGTTTGGGTTTGCATGTACCCAAACCCATTATGTGTAGCACGCGTTTTGCGCATAGCTTACATCAGAGGTTGTGCGTTTGAGGGTGCACCAATATTGCTGTTAGCAATATTGGTGCCAAGTATCGTGCGCTAGAACGCACGAGAACCCCTCCGCTGTTTGAGTTTTGATGCGATGTGCATGAAAGTTATAAGGGCCTCTCAGCTTAGCTCGCAGTCGCGACTGCAAACTGAGCTGATGCGGCCACGGATCGGCTCAGTCAAGAGCTCAAAAAACTCCTACCTAAGAGTCTAAATGATATATCTATGTGCATTACGAACGTTGGAAAATGTTTTCCCAATCTAATTTACTCGCAAACAGTGTGGGGTATACATACGTGCAGTGAAATATTCACGGCCGTGAATTTAATATTCACGGCCGTGAAATTAATATTCACGGCCGTGAATTCCAGATTCGGGAGGGCATAAACCGTACAGTACGTTTATCTTTATGTGAGAACTGAAGTCGGCTTGGTTGCAAAGACCTGTCTGGTATTTTCTCCAGGTATTTTCAGACGTGTTCCCAAAGTGACCAAAAACCGAACGATCGGCGATCGAACGGTTTTTGGTCACTTTGGGAGTGAGATCGTGAGTTTAGGCTTGGTGACAACACGCGAAACAACACTGAACACGCGAGACAACACTGAGTACTTTCAGACGTGTTCCCAAAGTGACCAAAAACCGAACGATCGGCGATCGAACGGTTTTTGGTCACTTTGGGAGTAAGATCGCGAGTTTAGGCTTGGTGACAACACGCGAGTGTGATTATTTTCAGACGCGTTCCCAAAGTGACCAAAAACCGAACGATCGGCGATCGAACGGTTTTTGGTCACTTTGGGAGTGAGATCGTGAGTTTCTAAGGCATGGTGACAACACGCGAGACAACACTCAGTGTTTAAGTATTACCAGTGTTTAAGTATTACCGTCTGAAAATGCTTAGAGAAAATACTCACTGTTTGATTTGTTAAATATGCAATTTTAACTAAAGGCGGAAGGCTTTCTCTCCGGGAGTGTGCCCCTGTCCAGCGAAATAAAGATCTCTAAGATTGAATACTAATCTGAGTAATCTTTTGCTTCAAAATATTATCACATATTCCTACTTAGTATGATGTGGGTACCCGTTTCGCTTCAAAGAAGATGAAACCCCATAGCGCAACTATTGCGGGTTTCAAATTCCTTAAATTCCACCCGCTTCCGCCAAATGAACGCGTCATCCCACAACGAGATGTGTGGTTGACCGTTCAGTTTGTGCAATTTGTTTAGGGAAAACAACGCATACGAAATACTATTTTTGCTAACGCTTCCCTCATCCGTTGCCCAGGCTCTCTTGCAAACGAGCGCGCGAATGAGGGAAGAAACGCCTAGCGGAAACGTGGACGCGGTTGACATCCGCGTTTCCGCTAGAGGTGAAATTGCACTGCCAAACGGTCAGTATGTGTTTATTATGCTTATATGATATGCGTGATATGTTCATGCTGTGCAGGATGCGTCCCTGTTGGGCGTGAGTCGAGTTGGCTGGCTCGAATCACGCCCATGATTACCCCCCTCACAAGAACCGTCAAGCATCCTAGATTCCGAACGGATCTTGCTTCCAACCCATTCTAATTTGAGCAGAATTGCCTGCACACTCGGTATCGTGGTCAGGAACTCGCGTAGAATTACGTATCCGGTTCACTGAAAGCCCCATATCCGGTTCAACGAAAGCCACGTATCTGGTTCAACGAAAGCCCTGTATCTAGTTCAATGAAAGCCCCGTACCTGGTTCAACGAAAGTCCCGTATCTGGTTCAATGAAAGCCCCGTAATCTTGCTTGCGCAAACAAAGTTGTTCCTAACACTTATTATGTAGTCAACTGTACAAGGGAACCGTGGAAAGCAAGGGCAACGCACCTTTCATTTTTGATGGAGAATCTTTTACCCTGTCCTCTTTCTTGAATAGAGGACAATAAAATGCATACCATCAGTGTGTTCAACAGTACAACGATACCCGCCGTTGTCGCAAGAAAGGCACACCCTAGTGTACTTTTTCGGAGGCTTCCTCATGTTTGCAAAACGAAAGTGAACAGATGGGTGGGGGGAAAAAATTTAAACGCATTATTAAAAATTTAAACGCAAAATTTTAGACGCATATGCATGTGTCACAAACCTATTCCCCAAAAACAGATTGAAATTTCTATTCCCCATTTTGCACTTTTCTATTCCCGAATCATTATGCTACCTTTGTGCACGCAGGTGCACAGACCCAGGGGCAGAGGCCGTGTGGTGTCGGCATGGGGGTCGGTGAGTCCCCACACCCTGTGGCACACCAAGCACGGACGGTCACTGCCCTTCCAAGCACGATAAGGGCCCCCAGTTTCCAGCCACTCTCCAATCGCCTGCTGGATAGGGCGGGGCTTAAATGCGTAAGAAGCCCTAGCACCACCAGAAGGATGCTTAGTCCATGCGTCACCACCAAAGTCAGGCACAAGAGGCGGGGGAAAGCGGGCAAGACGGCTCGCGCCCTCACGTTGCCAGACCCGTCGCACGCGAAGAGCGACGGTGTCGAAGGATGGAGGAGCGACGGTGGTGGTGCTGAGGTCCTCAATGATGTGCTGGTAGAGGGGGACCTCGTAGGGAGAAACGTCGGCGGACTTCTCGAGCACCACCAGAAACGTCCAGACGAGGTCCGCGTCGGAGAAGTCAGCGTGATACACGCGGTGTTCATCTCCAAGACGTCTGTAGTCGTTGAGGATGGTGTGGGGGTCCTTACGCTCGTCAATACGAAGCGCACGCATCTTCTCCATGAACCTGCCTCTGTCGCCACGCTGCACGCCCTCCACCTCGAAATGAAGACGAAGGAGAAGTGCACGTCCGTCAAAAGGATGGTGTTTGGCGGTGGAGTGGTAGACGTCGAGAGCCGCTCCACGAAGCAAGACGGATAACATGGTGCAGACGATGGAGTTGACGTCGTAATTGTAGGACGCGTAAGCCAAGTCCAAGTCGAAGATCTTGGCAGTCTCGATGGAGTCGGCGGAGTCGAGTACAGTCGCCATGGCAGAACGCAGCGCAAGGAAGTCCTCCTTCGCGCTGTCTCCCTCCAATGTGAATCCAATAGAACTCTTGGGTTGATACCCACGAGCGTTCAAGACGGTCGATCACGTTCTCAGCGTAGTCGAAGGACTTCGAGAGGGGCTCCGTAAGAACGCCACGGGTAGAGGCGCGATACGGAGTGCTGCGTAAATTATCGGTGTTCTCGAGGAAGTCGACGGGACGAATCTCTCGGGACGAACCCGCCGTTGGTGCGTAAGATCGGATCCTGCGGAGTTAGGGGCTTGGTGTCGGACGGAAAATCCGCAGGTGCACCACAAGACACTGAGCCACTGGCTGACTGATGCTGCCAGTGAGGGGCGCTTCGGAGTAATCAAACCTCGAAGGACCCCCTTGGGTTTTGTAGTAGATGTATTTTGCGACACGGTGTTGAAATTGTCGGTGCGGTAGTCGGTAAGGTTCGACGAGACTTGCGGTAGTCGGTACGTTCGACGAGACGGAAATTAGAATCCCAAAAGAAACAATGCCACCACTTAAGTGGTCAGCCCGTAACCTGAAGAAAGACGTGATATCGAGGTCGGTCGGGTGGGTGTATATATATATATGTCTATGGGATAAGTCTACATCGGGGGCCGACATTTCATTTAAATCCACATCGGGGCCGACATCTCATTTAATCCACATCGGGGGCGGACGCTTCATTTTAATCCACATCGGGCGGACACTTCAATTTAATCCCACATCAATTTAATCCACATCAGAGGGTAATTTTAATCTACATCGGGGGCCGACATCTCATTTTAATCTACATCGGGGGCCGACATCTCATTTTAACTCCTATGCTGGTATTTACCCCGGAAACAGGGTAAGATTAATTGACATATTCCTTGAATTTTAGCCCCATAATACCCCTCTAGGGACCCCCAATGGCCTTGGTGGGTATGTCGAATGGACCGCATGAGAACCACCGCCAAATATTATATGTAGGGTCTTTCAGCGAAAACAATGGTATGACAAAGTTCGAATGGTATGTCGACCAAAGAGGTAATGAAACCCATGCTAGCATAGGAGTTAATCCACATCGGGGGTTTGCATTACCTTCAACGTAAGGATATAATGTAAACGAAACATAATTATGCAAATCCAACCGGTAGATATGTAAATCATATCGCGATGAAAATATCTACCGGTTGGATTCGCGAAATAATGTTTTTTGGAGTGTCCAGCAGTGAAAAACTGTTTCATTTCGCCAAACAAGACAGTCTTTCATCGTTTGCGGCACCAAAAAACATTATTTCGCAAATCCAACCGGTAGATATGCTCATCGTAATACGAGTTACATATCTACCGGTTGGATTTGCGTAGTTATGTTTCGTTTACATTATATCGTTGCGTGTGTCTTCTGTTTACGCATGCTATGCAATGTCAACCCCCGATGTGGATTAAAATGAGATGTCTACACCCGATGTGAAACGTTTAGGCGTGTCAGCCCCCGATGTGGATTAAAATCAAATGTCGGGCCCCCGATGTAGATTAAAATGAGATGTCGCCCCGATGTGGATTAAAATGAGATGTCGGCCCCGATGTAGATTAAGATTACATGTCTACCCCCAATGTGGATTAAAATGAAGTGTCTGCCCCCGATGTAAACTTATCCCATATATTTAATATCTATGTCTTTGAAGACAAATGACATGTCTTTAAGACATGTCATTGTCTTTCAAGACAGTGACATGTCTTTGAAAGACATGCCATACGGTCTTTGGAAATCGGATCGAGATTTTCTGCATTCATTCCAACATGGGCATAAAAGTACAAAAAAAGAACCATCGAAGTAAATGGAGATGCGTCACAGCGTCACTCACTTTTGTGGCGTCTGCAGCTTCGAAAATGAGTCTCGCACTTTCGGGCGAGTTAACAAATGATTCTCGGAGGTCGTTCATTACAGTTTATCGCGAAAAGAAATCAAAATAAAAATTCTGCCGAAATGTAACGCTTTGTGTCCCCCCGCCCCGAGAACCACCTCTTAATATATCCGCATCCAACACAACGTATATACTCAAGAAGGGCTTGTAAAACCTAGAATACAACGGTCGCAAACAAAAGTCGTCTTACTTTACTTATCGTAGATAACAAGGTTCAAGTACCGCACAGTAGGTGGGGTACTACGGTTTACTGTACTATCATTGTGGCATGCTGCGACACACCGTCCCACATGACGTCTTCAGAGTGTCTTTGAATTTATTGGAGCTGTCTTTGATTCTGATATGACACCACTGTTAAAGGTGTCATCCTGTCTTCGCCCTGTCTATCAGGGCTCTATATCGGTTTGGGTTTTCGGTATCGATACAATCCGATATCCGAAAACGGTATCGATAATCGGCACAATCGATAAATAATCGATTACTTGGACATTTATACCGGTAATTTGTTATAAATTAAATATGGAACACCAAAACCTGCACAATCGATCGTTAGACATTGCAATCCGATAATCGGCGATAAATACGATATATCGATAGTATCGGTTATCGGAAATATCGATATAGAGCCTTGCTGTCTATGAAGGCCTTATATATATATATATATATATATATTTATTCTCCCTGACAGTGTTGAATAATAAACACTTAGGTAAGGTTTTCCTGCTTTCGTTGTGCTCTCATAAAGGTCGGTTAAAGGCGTCACGACGGCGTCACGAAGGCGCAACGAAGGCGCAACGAAGGCTAAATAAAGGTCCGACAAAGGCACGACGAAGGCGTAACAAGGGCAGTTTTTTAAGGGTTTAAGGAACGCTCATCCACCACGGCTGCAAACGAAGGTTTAATAAAGGCATGATAACGGCATAACGAGGGCAGTTTTTTTAGGGTTTAAGGAACGCTCACCCACCACAGCTGCAACGAAGTTTTGATAAAGGCATGATAAAGGCATAACGAGGGCAGTTTTTTTTTAGGGTTTATGGAAGGCTCATCCACCACAGCTGCAAACGAAGGTTTAATAAAGGCATGATAAAGGCACAACGAGGGCAGTTTTAGGGTTTAAGGAATGCTCACCCCACCTGTACCAAACGAAGGTTTAATGAAGGCATGATAAAGGCATAACGAGGGCAGTTTTAGGGTTTAAGGAAGGCTCACCATCCACTGCTGTAAACGAAGGTTTAATAAAGGTATGGTAAAGGCATAACGAGGGCAGTTTTTTTAGGGTTTAACCCCTTAGCTGCCAGCTGATGGACATGTCCATCAAACACTCAAAACTGATTTTCTCGGCGACAAATAACTCAGATTCACTTTTGAAGACAGTTTTGAAAAGCTCTTATCGAGCCGCGTGCAGCCATGCACTTGGGAGCAACCATGTTGCGACGATGCTCTCAATATTTCCCCAGACGCACTCTATTTTAGCTTGACCATAATGAGTCACATTTAGGGCACATGTGTCATAGTGTTACAAACCCCTAATAATATAAGTAGCCCTAACCGCATGTTGAGCACTTGGTAAGATTATACCTGGAGGTATAGGGTCAATATTAGGGCTTACATTGTTAACGATGTGCACATCCATCAACATTTTTCAGTTGACAATCACGTCATCGGTATCAAGTGTCATGTATTTCTAACGTTTGCATGTGATTCGCCTTGAGAAGACCTTTCCGACACTATTTTCAAAAGTTGAGGCAGGACCCTTATGCCAAAGTTATTGCAAATAAACCAAAATTTTCAAAACCCCGAAATTCCTCCGGCAACTAAGGGGTTAAGGAAGGCTCACCATCCACTGCTGTAAACGAAGGTTTAATAAAGGTATGGTAAAGGCATAACGAAGGCTTTATTATAAAAGGGAAGCACCCATTTCATTAAACTGATGCGAACTAAGGCAAACCAAGACTGTATTACAATTTACCAATGTATTACATTTTTACACAACCCCAGTTGCGCATTCCATGCATTGCCATTTCGTGCCATCTGATTTGCTTTCGGTCCTTCGACCACCGGGGGGGAAGCATGCAGGGTGACAGTATTTATCGCATGATCTACAGTCAATCATGCTTGCAGTAACCTTCTTGCACACCTGCACATAGCACTTACATCTAAGTGCATAGACTCTATGAATCATCTATAATGCACTCTGGGCATTGCCATACCATGCCGTCGTAACAGTTTTTGCTACCGGGGGGGGAAGCATGCAGGGTGACAGTATTTGTAGCATGATTTACACTCCGTCATACTGGCGCTAAGCTTTTGGCACACCTGCACACAACGAACGTACTCTGAGCACAGATGGAGATAGAAGGCTTTGTATGCAGAAGGAAGGCACACTGAAGGCTAAACAAAGGCTTTGCCTGCAGAAGGAAGCACAATGAAGGCTGGCGGAAGGCACAATAAAGGCTGAACGAAGGCACCTTGAAGGCAAAACGAAGGCAATGCCTGCTGAAGGAAGGCTAAACGAAGGCTGAAGGAAGTCAACATGAATGTTGAAGGAAGGCATACTGAAGGCTAAACGAAGGCTTTGTATGGTGGACGATCGCAGAGTATATACAGGATAATTACAAACATGTTAAAGAAATGTCACTCAAACCACCCATGCCTACAGCATGGGCACGTGACCCAGCCGGAGACATGGGTTCCTACATACAAACCAAGGCAAGAAATATGCATGAATTTCGCTTTACATTCGCACCCTATACCACTGCAGTCTAGTTGATCCTCAGGATGCACTTCTGCTAAACACAACAATATGCACGAGTCAACCTGAGGTTTGGGAAAAAAGACTCTCAACACCCCCTCCCACGTGCAAGCCTCCTCAACTTCTGGCAGGCTTACCACGCAGCCTGCAATGAAGGCCTTCATATCTCTCATGCGTTCTTCGTCGACTTCTTCCATATCGGAATCTTGGTAGATTATGAAGTACACCTTGCCCTTCACGTTTCTTTTTGTAACGTGCTTGAAGCCGACGACATATTATCCCATGAACCACTTCTCGTTAAATTCTTTGACAACAAGGGAATATCAGAATTCATCTTGGCCATCATATTTCTTAACATAGGCGTTTCCATTACCGAGGAGGATGTTGAACTGGGCTATGTACTCATCAGACTTGGTGTGTAATGCGCTAAAGTCGAATGAGGCTGACACTGCCGGAGCCGGGAATTCTACTTGTTTATAGAAATTCGAGAGTCCTACATTTCAAACCATCAAAACCAGCCTTTGTAAATTTGTATGCAGAAGGAGGGCACACTAAAGGCTAAACGAAGGCTTTGTATGCAGAAGGAGGGCACAATGAAGGCTCAACAAAGGCTTTGCCTGCAGAAGGAAGCACAATGAAGGCTGGAGGAAGGCACAATGAAGGCTTAACGAAGGCACACTGAAGGCTAAACGAAGGCTTTGTATGCAGAAGGAGGGCAACTAAAGGCTAAACGAAGGCTTTGTATGCAGAAGGAAAGCACAATGAAGGCTCAACAAAGGCCTCGCCTGCAGAAGGAAGCACAATGAAGGCTGGAGGAAGGGACAATGAAGGCTGAACGAAGCACTTTGGGAAATGGAAAAGGGGAGAGTACACTCAATAATGAGTCAAAATGGTAAAATGAAGTGAATGTCGCGTCGGTCAATACATAGTCAATCCTCTTTGTTTTTGACTGTATATTAACCCGCTAAATAGTGAATATACATTTAATTTAATGTCAATATCGTTTGTCAATATATAGTGAATAGTTTCCTTCTTGTTAATATGAAGTGAAAGCCTGCAAAGAAAGGGAAATACATATGTATGGCATACGCGCGGGCCCAAATGTTCTAGCAGTGAAAATACATTCAAACAATAGTGAATATGATGTCAATACGAAGTGAACCGCCTATATATGCTGAAAGGGAAATACATATGTATGGCATACGCGCGGGCCCTAATGTTCTAGTAGTGAAAATGCATTCAAACAATGGTGAATAATATGTCAATGTATAACGGATGTAGCCCAAGCAGTGAAAGTACATTCAAACAAGGGTGAATATGGTGTCAATATATAGGAAAGTCAGCAGTGGCACGACAATCAATACAGTAATACCTCACCTTTAAGAGAATCGACGATAAGGAACCAGCCAGCGTTTTGGGGGTCGCATTTTTTCCGATGACCCTGAGCCTTTTCAAATCGTTAAGAGAATGAGTCCAAATAAGAGAACGGGAGCTGGCTAGATGGGAACGTAGTTTTTGGTTGATAATAAGGATAAGGAAACGACGCTGGCTGGAATAATTTCGGAAGCTGATTTTTAGGAAATCGATGGTAATTGTAACTAGAATATCACAGAATGCAGGGTGAAAATACCATGCCGATGCGCTTGAGGTCGTCGTAGTCTTCTTGGCTAATAACTCCATCCTTTAAATCACTATGAAGTTCCCTAAGCTCCTGCCTAGTACTGGGATCCATACTGGGAGTCAGGAAATTTCTTCAGAATTTAACAGAATACGCTGGCTGGTTGCCCGTTCCGTGACATAGCATTTCCGGCGTGATTTAGCCCTACAATTTGCATGGTCGCAAATAAGGAACAAACCTGGCTATCGCTGACCTTATTGGATCGCGCTTCGTTAAGCGCCGCTGGCGTGTTGGGGGGCGGGGGGGGGTTCACTTTTTTCCGATGAGGCTGGCTGACCGCATATCCCTGTTCTCTTAAATATGCAGTATTACTGTATTACTAACCGTTGACAAACAAACCCTACTAACCGGTGAAGTCAATATAAAATCGTTATGCTTGCAATATAGTAATCTTTGACTAGTCAACGTATCAGCGTTGGCATGAACTGTTACCGTTGCGCCCATATGTACAAGAACTACTAGATTAACTCATGTATGCTTACTATCAACAATATTGCACAGTAAACAAATAAATGGAAGCCCAAAGCTCCAAACGCAATATACAATCATGTGTACCATGCGCATGCGCGCATGCAACGGGTAGGCATGTCAACTCGAACAGCAACTGGAGGGATCACAATTCAGGAAAATAAACATGTTTAAAACATATATTTGAAACTTACAGTCTGTAAAATATTCTAATCCAATTTTACTGCCTATCCAATTGACTCGAACATCAAATTCAATTATCTATCTAGCTAGCAGCACAACTAAGATAGCGATGCGGTCCCGCAGCGACATCAGCGGTCAGCCGTTCTAGCAAACTCTGCGGTACGTTGCCCGTTCCAGCGGCGACATCTGCGTTTGCGTAACCCAGGCATAGTTAGCACAAACAGGCATAGCAGCATAATCCGGCCTCGTTACGATAAAATGCAGCACAGCGAATAAACAATTTGCGTATGAGACTCACCTGCGTGAGTCGTCCTCAAGCAAGTACAGTATGGCGGCAGTAATATGCTCGATGCTCCCGCCTCCTCATGCGCGCTGCAACCGAAACGACTGCCAGCGTTGTTAGCATCAAACACGTACTTATACAATCATATACCACATGAAACAGAAAACTCAGCGGGGTGAGTTGGCTTTGAACCAACAACTCCCAGCCCGATGGGAATAGCTATCACCCCCTCCAACCAGATATGCAAATAACGACATGCGGACGCACGCATGCGAGCAAGGACAGCAAAAGAGACTCTCACAAACAACCCTCAACCCTCGCAAACGCCGAGCTATTCGTGCAAAAGATAATAACAAAAATGAAAGGCTGCAAAATACAAGTAGACAATAAGTGCTTCAAACTGCTTTGCAGCGGTTGGCGGCCTGGACTGGACAGCGTTTATGATAGCGTCCTAGCGTCTGGAAAATGCTATCTTCGACTGTATCGTGTATCTATCTACACGTGAACGGCACCAACGGCTACAGGCCGCGGTCGATGATGGGTTGATGGCCGAATAATATTTCGATTCGATATATTAAATATCGTCTATTACTGGTGTGTGTGCGTGTGTGTGTGCCGTCAGATCCAAAGAAATACCGATCCAAGAAAAATGGGTTGGCAGCTGGGTGGCCAGCACGAAGATCAATCCAGATAAGAGGTATCATTCGAACATCATCGTCCGCGGCATGTTGTGTCACGGCGCTGTAGCTGTTCACGTGTAGATATAGAAGGGACGCTGAGACGTTGCCTCTAACGCTGTCCAGTCCAGGCCGCCAACGGTACCGCTGCACTGGTCTGCTTGTATTTTTTGTAGCATTTCATTTTTGCTATTATCTTTTGCACGAATAGCTCGCATTTTGTTTGTTTTGTGAGGGTTGACGTTACTTTTGCCGTGCTCGCTCGCTCGCATGCGTGCGTCCGCATGTTGTTTTCCCTGCAGATTTGATGGAAGGGGGTGATAGATATTTGCGCCTCACCAGCCCATCGGGCTGGGAGTTGTTGGTTCAAAGCCAACTCACCCCGCTGAGTTTTTCTGTTTCATGTGTTATATGATTGTATAAGTACGTGTTTGATGCTAACAACGCTGGCAGTCGTTTCGGTTGCAGCGCGCATGAGGAGGCGGGAGCATCGAGCATATTACTGCCGCCATACTGTACTTGCTTGAGGACGACTCACGCAGGTGAGTCTCATACGCAAATTGTTTATTCGTTGTGCTGCATTTTATCGTAACGAGGCCGGATTATGCTGCTATGCCTGTTTGTGCCAACTATGCCTGGGTTACGCAAACGCAGATGTCGCCGCTGGAACGGGCAACGTACCGCAGAGTTTGCTAGAACGGCTGACCGCTGATGTCGCTGCGGGACCGCATCGCTATCTTAGTTGTGCTGGTAGCTAGATAGATAATTGAATTTGATGTTCGAGTCAATTGGATAGGCAGTAAAATTGGATTAGAATATTTTACAGACTGTAAGTTTCAAATATATGTTTTAAACATGTTTATTTTCCTGAACTGTGATCCCTCCAGTTGCTGTTCGAGTTGACATGCCTACCCGTTGCATGCTCGCATGCGCATGGTACACATGATTGTATATTGCGTTTGGAGCTTTGGGCTTCCATTTATTTGTTTACTGTGCAAGCATATATGAGTTAATCTAGTTCTTAGTTCTTGTACATATGGGCGCAACGGTAACAGTTCATGCCAACGCTGATACGTTGACTAGTCAAAGATTACTATATTGGTTTCCAAGCATAACGATTGAATATCATATTGACTTCAACGGTTAGTAGGGTTTGTTTCACAACGGTTACCAGTATTTATTTCTCAACGGTTACATTAGTTGTAAAACTCCATTGCTAGTGACTAGCTAGTGAATAATATGCATATTGACTGAGTTTTCATTGTATTTTTAACTCAAATTTCACTCATGTCGCCTTTATTAGCATTCCACGCGCGCGTATGATTCCAACGCGCGCATATGTATGAGCTTTCATTCATGGCAGTGAGCCTTAAGTCAATGTAAGTGAAAGACACTCACTAAACATTGACTACATTTTCCTTTGCGTATTGACTTAGTATTCACTATTTAATGGGTCAATATGATGTGAAATGTAGTCAAAACCTGTAAATTTACCCGCTTTTTGACATAATCTGACTCAACATTAACTGTCCCATTTCCCATAGTGAAGGCACACTGAAGGCTAAACGAAAGCTTTGTATGCAGAAGGAGGGCACAATGAAGGCTCAACAAAGGCTTTGCCTGCCAGAAGGAAGCACAATGAAGGCTGGAGGAGGCACAATGAAGGCTGAACAGAGAGCACACTGAAGGCTAAACAGAGGCTTTGTATGCGAGAAGAAAGGCACACTAAGGCTAAACAGCTTTGTTTGCGGAAGGAGGAGCACACTAAAAGTAAACAGAGGCTTTGTATATATGCGAAGGGAAGGCTATTGGAAGATCCACAAGAGCTGCCCTTGAAGGAAGCACAATGAGGTAAACAGAGGCTTTGTGGAAGGCTGGACAGGGAAGGCCCTGAAACAGAACTGTATGCGGGAGGCACACTAAACGCTAAACGAAGGCTTTGTATGCAGAAGGAACGCACAATGAAGGCTAAACAAAGGCTTTGTTCGCAGAAGGAAGCACAATGAAGGCTGGAGGAAGGCACAATGAAGGCTGAACGAAGGCACCTTGAAGGCAGAACGAAGGCAATGCCTGCTGAAGAAAGGCAGAATGAAGGCTGAAGGAAGTCAACATGAATGTTGAAGGAAGACATACTGAAGGCTAAACGAAGGCTTTGTATGCAGGAGGAAGGCACACTGAAGGCTAAACCAAGGCTTTGCATGCAGAAGGAAGGCAGAATGGAGGCTGAACGAAGGTTACAACCCACCCATTTCATTAGCCTTTATATAGCCTTCGTTCAGCCTTCCTGCTCGAGGCAGTGCCTTGCTTCAGCCTTTGTTTATCATTCCTGCTCTAGGCAGTGCCTTCCTTCAGCCTTCATGATGCATTCGTCCAGCCTTCATATTGCCTTCGTTCAGCCTTCCCGGTCCAGGCAGTGCCTTCCTTTATCCTTCATTGTGTCTTTGTTCAGCCTTCATGTTGGGATGCCTTCGTTCATTTTTAACGGTCCAGACAGTGCCTTCCTTCAGCCTTCATATTGCCTTTGTTCAGCCTTC
>LGRX02014450.1:0-30188 GCA_001247695.2 Cymbomonas tetramitiformis | reverse complement strand
TCACACACTCGGGGAATCGGTCCCAGGATAAGCCACACACACGGAGAAACCCTAAATCCCCGTGGGTGCTGGTCCTTAGACCGACTCTCCATGTGTGTGACTTATCCTTGGACCGATTCCCGGTGTGTGTGACTTATCCTTGGACCGATTCCCGGTGTGTGTGTGTGTGTGGCTTATCCTTTGACCAATTTCTCTGGCACCACGTAGCCATAGAAGATCGACTGCGCTATCTACCCTCACCAGGGATCAAAAGATTCGGCACACACTTCAGGACACTTATCCGGATTCTCCGAAGCTCACTAGTGAAGAATAGGACCGTCAAAGCCTCACTGGACCACCTGATCCCCTCTGCAACTTCACGGCCAGCGAGTTGCGTGCCTCTGAAGCCGATTCACCTCTGCCCCCCGAGCTGCCTGAGCCATGTCCCCACCACCAAGCCTACGCTCATGACCACCCCCCTGCTCTCCGCCTGCCCTAGAGCCTGGTCGCCCCCAGCTTGTCCACCCACAATACCACTGGCATTCCATCAGGCTGTCCCAAGGGGCTGAGAATGATCAACTGAATTACTTCCTTCTGCGCTTGCGCGCCCGCCACTGATCTGCGCTTACAACCCCCTACCCCCCAACACTAACTCTATGGGACTGAAGCCCTTGCATTGCACTGATCACTCTGCGAGCAAGTTGCTGCCTTGAGTAATGCGCTCTACTCTTGCACTGCAACTGTCGTTCCGCACTGTTCCTACTTGGGGTCCCATCCCCACATATGCATGTGTGTCCCAAGCCCTCCCGGTGGCCAATAGTTCACCATCCGTCGCCTTCCCGACAGCTGCTCATCACTGTTAGTTCCGGCACGGCCAACAATCTTGCCACGTGGGCAGGGAAGCTGATGCCACGCCATATGCTGCCGTCCAACCAGCTGTAATGCCAACAATCCCCTCAAGAAGGTGGGCCACCTGCTTGCCCCCCATCGAAGTGGCCACCCCTTCCTCGGCCGAGACCATAGCCTACTCTGGTGAGGCCCCGCTCTGCTCCTGAGGCCAGACCCCGCGCTCTGGGCCCGGCGATGAGAGGTCATCCTACTCTGTCAAGATATCCTGGACGCTCAGGTGCGGCAACGAGGCCGCTTGGCTGGGCCAATGATCCCCTAAGCCTCATTTAGCCACTGAGTGCTTCGATGATTGGGTCGCCCACCCACTAAAGACAACTCGCCAGAGAATCACAACCACACTTCCGTTGGAGCTGCCCGAAGCACCTCTCAATCCCCCAACCTTCGTGTCCTGACTACATGAGACATCCTAGGGTACACGATTCGAAAGTGACTGAAAGAGTTAAAGGCAAACATATGTGGGTGTGTGCACGCGCGCGCACGTGTGTGTATGGTAATGGGTGACAGATCTCAGACCATACAAAGGGGAATCCGCATCAGAGAAAGCGTGTGTGCGTGCGTGCATAAATGCGTGCTATCCTTCAACCGATTTCTGTGTTCTGCACCGACATGTGTGCGCGTTTGTTTGTGTTTGCGCGCTTGTTTGTGTGTTTGTGTGTCAAGTAGGATCGTTTCAAGGCTTCACAAACCGAGGGGGGCGCATGAATATCAAGGGTCGGTGGGGAAGCGCAAAATGCATTGGAGAGCATGGAGCCGCCCTGGGGTAGAGGAGAGCACGCACTCTATAATTGGTAGAGGGGAGCATAAACTCAAATAGGGATCAAGGAGAGCACGAACTAACTCAATGTCGAGGGGAGGACCACGCGCCAATATACCTCTGGATACGGCGGCAGAAGTTCCGCCATAGGCAGTTTGCGGTGCAGGTGGTCAAGCCCGCACTCGAAAACCTGCCGCACCGCAACACTCTCGATGACAGTCGATAGGTGGCTTTTCGCAGGACTGTCCCCACTGACTCGTTATAAATGTTCTTTGTGTAAGAGGTGCTTGAAAGCGTTGCGATATAAAGTCGAGTCGGCGCGGTACTCACCTTGCAGCGTGAAATGGTCCATCCCAAGGCGATGAGCAAAGTCCTGCCGAGCAACACGATAGTGACACGTGGCACCTCCTTCTCTAGTTTGCGCAAACTTATCGCACTGCAAGAAAGATTGCTCTACGACGACGGTGATCACTGTTCGGCGTGGGAAGAGACCGGTCCGGTCACAGGACGTTGAATCACCTGCTGTCGTCATTCCCCGGTGTCAACTTGAAAAAAGGAGGGTCCACATATCCCCAAGTGTCCAAGTAGTGCTTAACCAACTCGACGTTTACAGAGCATCCTGCCAGAATATCGCTCACTTTGAAAATTTGCTGTGAACTTAGAAAACATGAACAAGCGACGCGGGTCTCGACGCGGAAATCGATCCGTTTAGGACCGAACCTATTATCTTGTTCATTCAAGCTGGGTAAGCGATGTCGGTGAGCACAACACGATTTTGACGAACAACGCTCCACGCGAGAGTGACCTGCGGGTGGCGTGCACCTTCGCTGTGGCCTTCTTCTTCCAGACGCTTCCAGAGTTCTACTAAACGGGAACCTGGATTCTCGGGAAACTGTGCAAGTGACAGGATAATAATGTCGTGCAGAGCCCGCCACAATATGCTCGCCTGTCAACGAATACACAGCAACGCGGTGGGAACTCTTAAAAATACTACTTTGCAACTGCGAAATATAGAGACTGCAGGTCGCACCACCCCCGGATCGTTGAATTTTCCTTTACGAAGAGTCTCAGCGGTAAGGTTGGTGACACCTAGACTTCGAAGAAGATTGACGACATACTCAATTGTACTTTTGATATTCACGCGCTTCATCGCGTCATTATATCCCAGAGAGTTGAGGACATGAATCTGGTCTGGAATATCGTTCGCATGACGCTTTAGATGTTTAGTCGAAACAGGTCACTCGCACACGACAGGACATACGATGCTCATCGAATGATCTGTGATCTGATGTTTAATGTTAAATGTATGTGGTATTGTCTTCGATTTTTTTCTCCTGGGCCTTCGGCCCAGGGAATTCCCCCGGTTTTCCCTGAATTCCCCCTGTGTGGTCCCCTATCCCCATCGCATGTCTTGGTATTCACAATCGACTGAAAACAGACGCAGGGATGCACTTCACTCGGCCTACAAGCGAAGGAGATGGAATCGTGCGGTGGATCGCGATTGTCTCGCACGATCGAAGAACCTGGACCGTGGTTATCGGATACCAATCGCCGGTGGCACCTGCCACGTAGGCCTTCGGAACCAGACGACAGTAACCACGTCAGTAATGTCATTGTCACGTCATCGTCAGCTCCACCTGTCATTTTGAAAACCTCTCAAGAAGTAAGGTTGATAACTCAACCTAAAGAACCTTGTACAAAAAACTTTTCAAACGACGGATGGATACATTATTTTACCCTGCTTACAGACTTTCTTTAAAATCGTTTGGGGTATGCGTTGATAGAAAACGTTATACAGAGTCTAAAGCATACGGTGAGAAGTAGGAAGCACCGTATGAAAAGGGAGCACTGTATAACAAAACAACAGTGATAAGCCACCGAAGAATCATGACCAACCTCGTTCAATTTGTCGCATTGGCCGATCTTGCGCGAAGGCATGGACTGAAAAGTATCACAAGTATGCTGTTGCTGGTTAAAAAAATTCTTATTAAGCGGGGTTCCGAGATATTTATGCGGTGTTTTTCCCAGGTGTGTTCTTGGTGTGAGGGTGAGCCACGAATGAGACGAGTAGGCCACTTGAGTCGCTGGACGCAGAAAACGCGCAAATTCAAACTAATATGGATTTGAAACAGGTTTTCGGCGAAAAGGTGTGGAGTGAAAACAAGCACAACTTCTGGAAATTTCTTGGAGTGATACACCTTCGTGCGTTGGAGGTTGCACTTGCACCTCGTGCAATATTAAGACAGGTATTGAAGCCCGGAATTCCTAGACTGTGAGGCGTGCTGCCAAGCTGCCTGCGCGGGGTATGACTATGGCTCAGGCGAGTCGCAAGCACTCCAAATTTATAACAAATGATAAACCAACTGGCTGCGAGGCCTCTGTGTTTTGTTTCACTTTGTTGAACAAATTTGGCCTACCTTTGACAGGTGCTTCTCGCTTTCTGGATTCAAGTTTATTATTCAATTGGTTGGAGGACAGTCAAGTTCTGCCGTAACCAAGTGTTCAGCTCGTCCAAACGACGAACTCATAAACGAAAAATGGTGAATGCTGAAAATTATGAAGAATGGAAGGAAGCAGCCGAAGAATTAGACGTCCTGGATGGCGTAAGCAGGTGGAAAGAGATAACTCCCTCTCCGCTGTATGACTGGAAACGCGTCGAGAATAAGCTGGATTTTTTTGAAGAGTTGTTGAATCGCATCAACATAAGCAACAGCTCTTGTGAAAGCACTCAAAAGCTGATATTCCATCTGCGCACCGGGCTCAAGCGTGACGGCTGCGGGCTAAGCAATCCTCTCCTGTATAGCCAAGCACACGTCGGCACGAAGAAGCTTGTGGAGGCTTACGTGGCACAAAACGCGGAACTTCTACAAAAGGTGACGAATGTTGCACGCTCTCAATCTTGTAAGCGTTACAAAAGGCGACGCATGTTGCACGCTCTCAATCTTTTAAGCGTTACAAAAGGCGACACATGTTGCACGCTCTCAATATTTTAAGCGTTACAAAAGGCGACACGTGTTGCACGCTCTCAATCCTTGATGCGTTACAAAAGGCGACGCATGTTGCACGCACTCAGCCTTTGATATGGTACACGCGCTCGAGCTTTTGCGAAGTAAACCGCTCCGCTGATTCGCCTCTTCGTTCCCCGTCGCATATCACTCCTCGACGAACGGCTGCAGGTGGTGGAAATTCCGTCGCTCACGAATGAGAGCAAGTTGGCGCTGCTCACGGAGGCGCGGCACGCTTACGGGCGCACCGCGCTCCTGCTCTCGGGAGGGGCCACCCTGGGGCTGTTTCACATGGGGGTCATCAAGTCCCTCTGGGAGCAGAAGCTGCTGCCGCGAATCATCTCAGGTTCTTCTGCGGGTTCTCTATGCGCTTCCATCCTGGCTTGCTCCAACGAGCAGGAGCTACCGTCCAGGCTCGACCCGTACCAATACGAGAGCTTATTTATGCTCGGCACGGTTGAGGAGCGCGAGGGAGGACACCCCTTTACTGCACGGCTAAGGAATCTACTGTTCAAAGGGGTGCTTTTCGACACGGAGATTCTGAAGGACTTCCTGAGGCGTCTTATCGGCGATCTGACGTTCCAAGAAGCCTTTGACAAGACGGGGAGAGTTCTCAACATCACAGGTCTGTATGGCGTGCGCCAGTCATTATGAGCGCTGCCATTGACATTCCTGACCTTAAGGAGTCAGATCACAGTCTGAAAGCCCATGCTGTTAACGGGTAACGCGGTCTCATAGGCGGCGCTCAAGTAGCGATTTTCAGATACAGCCGGACCACTTTGTCAAACCTAACCCTTCTAATGTGCAAATGTGATTGCTCTTATAGAGGGAAGGGCGCTGCTCGCCATCGCACCCTTTTCCAACAGCTTTGTCACTCATCTTGTTTGCATTGCATATTTATGGGAGATGGGTTCAGTGTCTGACCGTCTGGAAGGTTTAACGTTGTTGCAACTGCAGTACAACCGAACAGCCCAGGAAGCGGCGCAAGCCGCCAGCCACGCCTGCTGAACTATCTGACCTACCCGAATGTCCTGGTATGGTCTGCTTGCGTCGCGAGCTGTGCTATTCCTGGCGTCTTTGAGGCTGTCGAGCTTTATTCCAAAGCTATTGATGGTGCCATCGTTCCAGCCAACCACGACGGGGTGAAATACTCGGACGGCTCATTTGGAAACGATTTGCCAATACTAAGGCTGAAGGAGTTGTTTAACGTAAATCTTTTCATCGTGAGTCAAGTAAACCCCGTATCTCTCATCGTCAGCACGGCCTCGCTCGGTCATAATCCAATTGCCAAAATGATCACCTTCTTGAAGAGTCAAGCCACCAGCTTCCTAAGAAACCTGTGGAGAACGAAATATCTGCAGAGTATTCCCCTTCTGTGCGTAGTCATCCCCTCGCTGACGCAGGTTCGTCTCTCTGCCCTATGTCCCAGATACTTCCAGCCTGCGCGTAGAGAAGGGTTGGATGAAAACTTTCCGGAAAGGTTGAGGCATATGAAAAAATGATATAGCAGACAATGCGTGTCTCAGGGTGACACAAGTCACGGGCATGAGCAAGGTGTACAGTGTGTGACGGAGGGTACAGTGGGGGTAGAGACAGAAGCAAGGGCAGACAGTGGGCGGCGGAGGGTGCATCAAGGGCGGACAGGAACAAGGGTGCACCGCACACAACTGAGGGCATGCTGTAGGCTAGGCGCTCACTTGTTATTCCTTTTCAGTTTTGATTTGATTTCCTGATACCATCTGAGTTACACGCTGCACTTTTCTGGCCTATGATGATTTGACAATACAGTTTTTGGATCGTACCAAGCACTCCAGATGCGATCTTGAAGCAAATTTCATTTTTGCTTGATTCTCGTGCTGAGGATTATGTTCTATCACAATAGTATCCGAGCGCCTGGCATGTGCAGCTTTAAATGGGAACAGCACTTTGCAAGCACCACACATTTTGTGCAAAGTGCAGCAGCTCTTTTGTGTAGTGGTGTGTCGTTGAAGAGTCAGTGATATGGAGATAATGATATGGAAGAGGATTGTCAATTTATCTTCTTTAACTGGCAACCATGGTATTCTGAGAGATAGAGAGGAAGGTTCAGGGACCAAGATTTCCTTTTGGCACTGGCCTGATGGATATTGGGGAGAAAACAGGACATGGAAGGCGACATTACTTGTGTAGCACCAGTCAACATCATGGATATCCTGCGGATTGTAACGAACCCAGATGCCGCGTCTCTCAGCGCAATTATGCTTAGGGCTTCCAGAAATGTGTGGCCTATGATATCAGAGATTGATACCAGATGCCTTATTGAATTTGCCTTGGATGATTGTATACAGCAAATCAGGGCATCTCTGCTGAATTCGATTCCACGGGAAACTCAGACCTCATATCAGCAGACCAAACTTCTCAGTAAAGTGCCTTCGATGTCAATCAACCTTAGTCACCTTAATCTGGTTGACCTTGCTTCCAACTTGGAGGTTGAGCGCCAAGAACTCACACCAAAAGCAGATTTGTCCATTACAAGGGCAATGAAACGTCGAACCTCGTCGGGCACATTATTCCAAGACAAGCTTTAGTAGATGATAACTCTACAATGATTTTTGGATATAAGCTGATATCCCTGTGTAAGGGATGCATTTACATCACTATGTCAGTCTGACCTGTGTTGCAGTGCACTGCCCATTGAGCTTCCGAGGATTGATAGCGGGGAGGGGGCAGCAGCGGTTCAAGAAATATTTTCCCCTAGGAGTTTTTTTTTGCCCTTGGGGGTCAGCCCCTCCGCCCCTTAGGAGTTACTTCTGCCTCTGGGGGTACGGATCCCCCCCTCCCACGCGATCGCTCATCCCTAGGACATACGATCTACATTATTTCTCATTACTGACACACATACACGCATGGTAATGACGAAATTCGTCGTGCAGATCCGAATATGTATACGATAGATATGGTGGAGTTGCCGATATATGACGTATCCTTAATTTTGACCAATGCCTTCATGAACTCAAGCGCAACGAATTCGGTACGAGTGCATCGATAACAGTATTTGGACATCGATATTCCACACTGTGTGTAAAAAATAATAACAACATGGTGAAATTATCTCGTAATAATGTATATCCTGGGCGACATTTGTGAAAATGATAAGTACAGCAGTACCTTGAAATAAAATGCTAGATAAGTATGCTTGCGTGGAGATTCGCATAGGATGGAAATAATACACAGGTCCAACATGAATTGATAACGTGGACACGCGGCAACTACTTTATTTTCTATCAAATAGACAGTGTAAGAACATTTGCTCAAATAAGTGAGGAATGCGTATGTCATCTACTCATTTGACGTCGAAGGTGCCCGGAATTTCGTATTGTCAGCGGCCACTAAAGATCTGCGTACGTGTGACGTGTGCAGTGTGCCTCGAAATAACGTGCCTGAGACGCACGGAGTCACCGAACGTGCGTGCGTCTAGTCGGGGGTATTTCGAATAAGGCAGCAGCCCGCGCCCCTATAAATGCGTTGTGGACGTGGTGAGTGCCATCTACGTACGCGCATCTTCACGAGAGGTGGATCAGCCGGCATGGGTTGCAAGGACGTGTGCGGTGTGCCTCGAAACGTGCCTGAGACGCACGGAGTCACCGAGTGCGTGCTGCGTCTCGGGGGCATTTCGAATAAGGCAGCACCCCGCGCCCCCTGCAAATGCGTTGTGGACGTGGTGGGTGTCATCCACGTACGACGGGTGTGAGCTTATTTACAAACGTACAGTATATATTATATAGCACTTAGGGGTAGTCGTCGCGAAGAAGATGATATACGTCCGTTTGATCCCAGCCAGCACCCATGGCATGCGCGCAGCAAATAGAAACATTTGATGGATTTGGGGTTGCCAAATAGGAACTTGAACAGTCGCGGGGAACAGGCCGACTGGGCCAACATGTAAGTGCTAAAAAGTGATCCAATAGCTCCTTGTTTAAAATTTCGCGTGCAGGTGTACCAGGGTGAGCATTTCAATCGCGGAATAAGCCCTTTGCCGCAGATGCCTTCAAGTTGTATATCTGCGAAATGACAATTATAAATAGTATTGAGTGGCGACGGATTTGATTAGTCGACAGAATCGAATCATGCAGTCGAGCAGCGCATTATGTCTTCTTACAACGATCCAGCAAATTCAGATTCTTAAACCTTTTTAACTTCACCACTTCGCACGATATATTCATTCAGTAATACCAACAGTATATACAATCAACAAATTAAGCACGCCAACGTTACGTGATGGATGGCTTTCTCTTACAATCCAAATGATGCTAATCTGTGCTTGAATTTTGAATTTCAAAGCGCACTTCCGGACGCTGTTCGACGAGCAGCGAGCCAAATAGTCGAGCAGCCCTAGCCTATATCCAAACTCAACTTGTCATATGTTATTTGCAGATTTCATCATGGCTTCCCAAACCACTCCTCCCGAGGCCACTGCGAGTATTGTCCGCTCGAGTGAAAACCATCTACGAGCATTGCCTGTGCTTGCGCTCTGAACTTGATTAAACCTGCGCCACAACATGCCGTACTGGCTGCATTCTCTCCTCAACCTCAGAGGTGCAATCTCCCTTCATAGGACCATAATGTATTGTTGGGCAGGGAGCTCTGGCATTAAGTTCGGAAGCATTCAATCCAACTGCCGCTCCATTCACATCATCAACAAATGTCTCCACCATGGCCACCAATTCACAACTTCGGCCACCAGTCTCATGGTTCTTGATTCGCAGTTCAAGGCTTGTTCCCATATAATGCTGCAACATGTTCATTGTCTCTTCTAAATGGAAAAGCCACAAGCTACTACATTAGACTACTGGCTGTCAGAAAATAAGTATGCCTGCTGCGTGCAGATTCTTCATCAGTCCGCGTGTTGTGCATTTTGGAACGGCTTCACAATACAAATTCGCGCGTAATGCTGGATCAGTCGCAAAACTTGCCAGCCGCACAAACCGTACCATACCCCCAGCATTCCCCAATCCATAGTGCGGACCTGCGTATTGGGCAGCGCCATAAACATGCATCAGCTGTCAAAGCCTCATCCCTAAATGCGTTTGTGTATGATGCGCCACCCAGTCCCTGGAAAGAGGATGCGAAAATACCACCACGGCATTGCACTCAAAAGTGCTCGACGCCGAATCCAGATCTTTCGAATGTTGCTGGCTGAGCCAGGTATGAGATCAACAAAAGGCCAACAAATTGTCCAAGAGTTTAGAGTTTCTAATATGAGGCACGCCACAATATCACACCGTTGGATCATAAAGTGCACGCAGAGAGAGCAAATCCGCAGTCTTACCAAATAGAGGTAACCTGACATCACAAAGAAGTTGCAGCTGTGTATCATCCGCAGATACTTCACTTGATTCAGCCCAACCATGATTCCCTCTAAAGAGTAAACCTGCCGCCGCCAAAGTGTAAGGTCAGAAAATGCATTTCCGGCTCACCACAACACCCGCTAAAACATGACAGCTGCGGGAGCGCAGCTGCAGCGCGTGGTGATCGGTTTGGACACATACCACGGATGACAGGAGTATTGTACAAGCGAGTGGTAGAGAGAGAGGTCGCATGAAGAGGAGGAGCTCGGGGTCGGAGGTGAAGATGGGCATGGTGGTGCACGCCCAGGCCCCGCCAAAGAGAGCAGCGCCGAGGGCCACGCTCAGCCCAATGATCAGCCTCACCATGAACTTGGCACTACCCTTGTCGCGCGCAAGCTCTCGCGGCAGAAGCGCATTTGCGGCCGTGAACATTGGCTCAGTGAAGAAGGAGAGGAGCCAGTATCCCTGCGCATAATTGCACCGTCGCCACTCTGCCCACCCGTGCAGTGCAGCACCTCGAGGATGAAAGAGCCGTGGGCTTGGCCCGATGTGCAAAAGCCACCTTATCATGCACTAGCATCTGAGACCCCTACGCCTGTTGTCCGGACTCGCCATTGTAGGCAGTGAGCCCGGTGTCCTCCGAAGGGCCGAGGTTGGAGGGTTTAGGAAGCTTAGGAAGCGAAGTGTTTCACGCATTGGAAATATGCGTGGCACACTTCACGCGTGACTGAGTATATGGCAAGGCCCCGGATCTATATGCCGCCGGTCCATACAAGACGGAACCTAATGGGATTCCCGGAATCTATCGGAGTGTGATCAAGAGCAAGCCGAGTACGTGAGGTCACTCCAGCAACACAAACTCTTCATCGACGGCGTTCAGGGGCGCGCGTGACGCGGCACGCACTGAGCATTACCTCGTAGCAGATTTTGTGGGCGGCGCTCTCCATGGGACCCCAGGACATCACCAAGGCTGCGCCACGCACCGCACGGCTCCCGCCCGCGTCCAATCAGCCACGCCTTGGTGGTTCACCCAAACGGAGAGGCGACCACTTCGAGGCGACCGCAACCAGAGGCGCGTAATGCTCACGATGACGCGCATCCCTTCTAGAAACAGTTGGCGCAACTGCACTGGCTGATTCACACACACACCCTGAGCGGCATGAGGCCCGCTGATAAAAGCCAGCCCACCATCATCCCAGTTGATGTGAGAAGCAAATCAAGAGCAGGGCGGGGCCGTGACAAGATACCACCAACTCATACATATTCCCAACCCAGATGCAAAGCAGCATGGAAAGATGATACAATGTGACCGATCATCGCCTAACAATTGTCGGTCTCAGGGTTATGGAGTAAGCGGACCCTGCTGGCGTGCCCCCCAGTGGCTCACAGTCGATGGATGGGACCCGTTGGTCCATGGTTATGCCATGAATGCAGTCACACCACACGGCATGGACACTCCATGGTAAAAAACTGGAAACATGCGGGCACCTAAGTGCCCCCCCGCAAAAATCAAGGGAAAACACATGACGTGGACTTCACCACCCTCTGCCTCTCCTTGCAGCAAAGGCAGACGAATCCACCGAGCTCTCGAAGAGGCAGTGCCCGCCAGAATGGCACCACAGAGACAACCGCCTCCCAAAACCCACTTTCACCCGGCGGCCGTCCCCGTTCACAGCGGGGCGCCAGTACCTCACATCTGGGTCAAAGTACACGAATCCCCCGGCACGTGTAATAACCATCAAGCACTGGACACGGAGAGGGAGCATGCATCAGACGAATCCAAGACACTCCCAAAGAGCGAGCTGCAGACGAATCCCCGACGCTCTCAAAGAGACAGTACCCGCCAGAAAGGTACCACAGGGACAGCCACATCCCATCATCCAAAGCAGCATGGATGGATGTATGTATGTACCAAGCACTGCCAAACACGCGAGACTGCGCAACTTTACACAACTCAATGCGTGGATTCAAACACACACACCGCTCCGGAGAATGCGGAGAAGTGTTCCGAAGTGTGTGCTGAATCCTTCGATCCCCGCGTGGGTACATGGTGCAGCTGGTCTTCTGTGGCTACGGGGTGCCAAAGGAGTCGGTCCAAGGATAAGGACACACACACACAACGGCTTCAGAGACACAGCAGCAGTGCGCCAGCAGGGCAGTTGCAGAGGGGCTCACGTGGCCCAGTGAGGCTCAGGGAGCAGAGGAGTGGTCCTGAGCGTAGGCTTGGTGGTGGAGGGATGGCTCGCGCAGCTCAGGGGGCAGAGATGAACCGGGTCCAGAGACACGGAAGCAGCGCAGCGGCGGCGGCGCAGGTGCAGAGGGGCTCAGGTGGCTCAGTAAGGCTTAGGGGTCCCATTCCTCACTAGTGAGCTCCGGAGAATCCAGATAAGTGTGCTGAAGTGTGTGCTGAACCTTTGATCCCTGGTGAGGGTACATAGTACAGCCGGTCTGCTTCGGCTACGGTGTGCCAAAGGAGACGGACCAAGGATAAGCACACACACTGAACGGCATGAGGCCCGCTGACAAAAGCCAGCCCACCATCATCCCAGTGGATGTGAGAAGCAAATCAAGAGCAGGGCGGGGCCGTGACAAGATACCACAAACTCAAACAGATTTCCAACCCAAATGCAAAGCAGCATGGAAAGATGAAACGATGTGACCGATCATCGCCAAACAACTGCTGGTCTCTGGGTTACGGAGTGAGCGGACCCTGCTGGCGTGCCCCCCAGTGGTAAGCACACACTGAACGGCATGAGATCGGCCAACAAAAGCCAGCCCACCATCATCCCAGTGGATGTGAGAAGCAAATCAGGAGCAGGGCGGGGCCGTGACAAGATACCACAAACTCATACATGTTCCCAACCCTGATGCAAAGCAGCATGGAAAGATGAAACGATGTGACCGATCATCGCCCAACAATTGTTGGTCTCTGGGTAACGGAGTAAGCGGACCCTGCTGGCATGCCCCCCAGTGGCTCCCGGTCGATGGATGGGACCTGTTGGTCCATGGTTATGTCATGAATGCAGTCACACCACACAGCATGGACACCCCATGTCAAAAAAAGGAAACATGCGGGCACCTAAGTGCTCCCCACAAAATTCAAGGGAGAACACAGAAGTTGTACATCACCACCTTCTGCCTCTCCTCGCAGCACGACAGACGAATCTACCGAGCTCTCCAAGAGGCAGTGCCCGCCAGAATGGCACCACAGGGATAACCGCCTCCCAAAACCCACTTCCACCCGGCGGTCGTCCCCGTTCACAGCGATCCGTCAGTGGTAAGCACACACACACACACAGGGCGTTACTTGTTGGATCCTGGCACTGCCAGGGCATCTGTAGGCCTGTACGGCACTCAGCACAAAGCTGGCGATCATCTTCAGACAGCACTCAGCAGCTGAGCACGCCGGTTTGCTCCGCTGGGCTGCACATGTCAGCACACACGGTGAAAAGCACCTGCAATAGTGCTGTAAATTGCCATGCGCGTGAACACTCCTATGGCGTATGCCACCGTCTTGTTCAGGAGCTCGAAGAGCTCTTCCCGGGGGATGAAGCTCGGGCTCCACGTGGCTTTGAGCTGCAGCAGATCCCCACCGACCAAATTGCGGGTCAACACCCGTAGCGAATGCTGACAGAGTCGGTAACAGGCGCAACACGACAAGGCTACCACCCGTGCGCACACCAGAGTTGCCAATCCTGGAATAGCAGATGGAATCTTGCACAAAATGTGGTGGCTGCGGTCTCTGCTCTCTGGAGTGGTAATGGGAGTGCCACACCGCATCACGGCGTTTGCCGTGGCGCCATCACGCTGACAATTGGCCCATTCAGCCCGGGGGAACTGTGCAGGATGGAACTGGTTTTTCCCATACGTGGGAAAACCTCGATAGAGGAGGACTGCTGCACCCTGCCAGATGGAAGATTGAAACAGAGGGCTCCCGCACCATCTTGTCACGGCACATGAGCCAAACTGCATACGCCGCCGTGATGACCATGCCGCCCATGTAGCATGCCGCAGATCCAGTGAGCATGATGGAGGGCATGAATGTAGCCACCGCAACAAGGCCGAGAATGGTGACAACGCAGTTGATGCCATATATCCACATCGGTGTCACCGTGTCCTGCAAGACATTTGCCTCCCCCTAAGTACCGGAAGCCCATGATGACACCACGTCACACCACTTGACCGATGGGATATCGGTTCTCCAAAACGCAGAGAGCATCAGCTCTCGCAACTTGATTCGGGCACTTGGTCCACAAAAAACCTTTCGTACCGCACTTTGCATCGGGTTATAAACAACGCCATTGCCTTCACACTCCATCCTTGAGCGGGACTAAGTCGGATGGTAGCGCGCTGTGAGGATAGTCGTGTTGTTATTCCAACCCCGGTACTCGCAGGGGGGCTGTTCGACTATGCTGTGCGATGTTGGAAGAGGCAGCACAGGGCGTGGGTTGTCATACTGCGTGGGTTGGCATACTGCGCGGGTTGTCATACGGTGTAGGTTGTCATACTGCGCGGGTTGTCACACCTGCTTGCCGATGTAGCCGCCTTCTGCGAGCGCGATGATCAGAAAGAAAGGGATGGATAAGGCCCGCACACTGATGTAGTTGGCCACAGGACTTCTCATGGAAGGGTCAACACCGAGCGCTCCAAGACTCGGCGTCACCCCCACGAAGAATGCAATACATACCAACGTACCCATCGCGATCCCCTGTGTATTGCTCCGTTTCCCATCCCAAGTTTGAACTCACTTCATGAACACGTCCCAAGTTGTACCAACTTTTGTGGGAACTGGGGAGCACAATAGCGCTATGCATTGAGGTTCATCTTTCAAGGTAAGGGTGGGCGCACAACGGCACGGCCTTGTGAAAAGACCTTGTCAGAAACGCTGGACTTCGACTTTCTCTCAATGATCTGCATTCCAGGGTCCTAGGGCAGGAACGCAAATAATTCGTTATGCAGTTCCATCGGCTTTGCACAAGGCACTCTCGAGGGAGGCTCTGCAACACGAAGGGCGATCCAATCAGTACTCACCGTAAGTAAGATACTATTCATTGACCTGACGATTTCACCCTGCAACTTTTCTACCTGCGTACAGCCAAAGTGCTCCGCCGCTTACGACACGCCCGAAGCCTTCAATAGTTCGAGCAAACAGTCGAGCAAACCGTCGATCGGGTCTCACACACTTGTAGATTCTCACCTCTTCGGGCGACTCCCCCGCAAGTCCGATCTTGTTGGAGATGAATCCAGTCGTGATGACGGAAAAGGAGTATGAAACCTCCGACACGGCAGCAAACAGTGAGGTGCCCGGCATCAATGCCGCCAGCGCGAGTGTTCCCTGGAGGCAGGCCGCAGCAAGCCCCCAGCAGAGGCTTCAGGCTGGGACCAGACGGCTGATAAGATCGGGCTACACCATCCTTTCAGCAGCTTGTGAAGAGGCCTAAGCGGCATAGAATACACAAGGCAGTTTCACGAGCTCTCCTGACAAATAAACTAGGGCGCCGGGGCTGGGCACTGTGACTGGCAGCCCTGCACCTCACCAAAACCGCGAGCCTGGTTTCGTGTCAACATCTGGCTCACACTTTCCCGCGACCGGCCCAAGCCTCGCAGGGACAGTGTGTCCAGATCAAGGCTGGGAGCGTACCGCCTGCCCCACGACACGGGTCTCGGTGGCAGAGATGACAGGCTCGAACAGGGAGGTGAGCAAGGCCGGCATGCCCACCACCAACACGAGTCTCGCCACTTCCCAACCTCTCCATGTTTCTGTCATAATGAGAGTAGCCACCACCTCCATCTTCAAATTCATCAGAATGATGATACGCAATCTATCTGCTTACGTGCGACTGAACCAGACTGAAGCAGAATCGCGGGTGCAGTTGCGAGTGATTTATGTGCAGGAAGATGTTGCATTTTGTGGTGCATAGGCTTCCGTTTTTTTATATGGAACGCTCGTTCTGGACGCAAAAGATGTTAGTAGGCTGAAAGGAGTCTCCTTCTGTTAAACTCATTCTTTTGAAACCTCGTGGTGCTAAATTATCAGCAGCTGAGAAAGTTTATCAGCACTAGGAGAGAGGGTCCTGAAGACTGCGGGTATCGAAAAGAGAACTCGATCGACAACGCACCCGCGGGCGCGGTTTGAAGAGAGTCTGCAGCGTCTTCCGACGCTCTGTCACCCGCCATAGCCTCCAGCGTCGTTGGGCGCCGTGTCCTTCGTGGGGCGCTCAGAGTGAGACGAACGAAGGGGCGCCGCGGGCCCATGGAGTCAAGTATAGGCGCGCGTTTTGGCGCGGCCTCATTTAGAGCGCATGCTATAGAGTAGCGAGGCCTGCATATACAAATAAAGCGAGAGCCTTTAAAACTTCTCTGTGGCGACTTACTGCTGAGGTTGTGTAGCACAATATTCTGATCCAGCCGTAGCACAACGTTTAAGATAGAAGGCTACAAGCGCATGCGTGCAAGTGATTTGCTGCAGGTGCAAATGCCACGCGTCAGTCTGCAGGCGTACGTGTCGGCACGCATGTCGCAAGGGAGAGTGCAGGTTCACTTGGACCCGTCCCAATGGAATAGAGAAGGAATCAGGAGTCCGCAGATCGCAGAATATAAGGCAACTAGATAGCCATACTTGGATACTTCCTGAATATTCAGACATATACTGATAGTACCCACACACCTCTTGAAAAGTTTTGGCTGTCCCAACGCGCGAACTCCCGTCTGTAAACGTTGCGCGCGCGACTTCCCTCCGACGTTGAACTTGAGCTGGCTTGCCATACTGGGAATCGGGAGTTAAGGGCTGTTACTAAGTTTTCGAACGTATCTTGGCTTGTGCAATTCTTACTATTTACGCTGGAAGGACACACACAACACGCGCAAAACTATTCACGTTTCGTGTCGAGTGTGCGGGTTCGCAGTTGGTCAGAAGTCAAAGGAGATCGAGGCCCCAGCAACTGCTTTGGTGAAGCGTTCATCGTAAGCGCAAGTAACGAGGTTTTTGACTCTTAATGACAACTCAAAGTGACCGCTGTGTGGGGTGAAAGTGGCAGCTGTGCCCAGAAACCCAAAGCCAGTTGGTTGGTCAAACTGGTTGAGAACCTAGACCGAAACGACGATATCGGATATGATTCACAAAGCTGGAAAGGAATTTCCTTTGGGGTGAGTAAAGCGGTGTCACGATATCAATGTTTTGAAAGCAGATTTGCTTGCTGTAGAAGTGTAGATCGACAATGGTTGCGATAGGAATCTCAGACAGGCGAAAGTTACAAGCTACCACTTTGAGCTTCTGGAGTCGCAGTCGTTTGAGCGAGCGCCTGGAGGTGGAAGCTGGAACCGCAACCGTCTTGTGGATCGACATTGTCTCGGTGAAAGCTGGGATTATAGACGGGAATTCATCGAACGGATACGATTAATTTAAAGTGAGAATATTTGAGAATATTTGCATATATTTTTCATTTTATCCGATGGGGAAACACTATAAACAGTTCAACAGTGTGTCACAGTCCACAGTCGCAGTCGGTCTAATTCAGTGGAATAAACGTGGTGGAATTTTACACCAGGGAACAAAACAGCATTCTGCTGATCTGGCGATGGCGCCAGCGCCAGCTAAGGCCGCCCCTTTTCATAGTGTAGATGACCGTGACACGAACGCGGTGACATACAGCGTCTTAGAGTTGTACTAGGCACGGTCGATCTCAAAAAAGAGATCTCCACTAGGCCATCTGACCGTAAGATCATGTGTGCGACAGTGCTTTTCTTTTTACATCCCAACATGCCACGCGATGACGCGTGGGTGGCGTCGCGGTACATGTACGCGACTGCAGTGGCACTGTCATCGTTAGCGTCTGGCGATCGTGAGATTGGAAGTTCGTCCGTGTCGCCCGTTGGGATTCGCGCTTTGCTGCAATAATAATAAAACAATCATAATAATAAAACATTTACGCTAGCAAAGGGGACAAAGTCCTGAGAGTGCGGTATCCCTGCAAAGCAGGCTAGTGAAAACACCAGGGGCTACTCCCTCTGCTATAGCGCGCCCACAAAGGGGCTCAACCCACTTATCAGCAGGGTGACATCTAGAGAAAAAGCTAAGTGCTATGCAAAAAACTCTAGAAGATGCTGAAATCTGTATAGGCAGCCCTGACTGGGAGTCCCGGTGCAGGCCCCTATGACAGACTCCTAGGACCAACACTGGACTGTTGACTGATCTATAGGTTCGTGCTGTGACACACGCTGTGTCACAGGTAGGCTAGACTCCGAAACCGTCCGAGACCGTTCCGGGTATATCTAGCTTAGGGTTTATTTATCTTATGAGAGTTTATCCACAGAGTTCGGGAGTTTCTGATATCTAGTGAACTAGGATATTCCAGTAGGTGGTGCCACGGAGAGACTGACTTACCCCCCTCACTATAAGGTGGGGGGCCTGTCTCTTGTTGTCCCCCTTCGGAGAGGAGTGTCACACGCAACATCAGTCATCGGTAGCTCGGAACACACAGAAGCATAAAACTCTCTAAGCCTTTTATGTTATTATCTTAGTATTCCGAAAGCGAGTGTTCACTGACTGCACGTTCTGTGATATATATCTGACTATATATATATATATCCCCCACCAGCCAGAGAATCTCACTTTTCATCAGGTTACGGGTTACCACCTCTTTTGGTGGCATTTTCTTTTTGGGGTTGCTAATTTCCGTCTCGCCGAACGTACCGGTCACCACAGACTCGTCACCTTATCGACTACCACGTCTTCGCGGACTTCACCACGTCGTGATTTTTTCTCGCGACTAACAAATTTAACAACAGATTCGTTTCCTAATTGACGACCAATTTACCACTTACACCATGTCTACTTCATCAACCAAACCACGCGGAGTACTTAGGGGTTTGCTCACCCCGAAGCCATCTTCGCCCGCGACTTCTACGCGTTCGGTGTCTGGTGGTGCTACGCCCCCTCTCGCTGAACCTGCGGTCGTGGAGGACCCAATTTTGAGCACAAACGATGGGTTTGTACGAGAGAAGCCTACCCATCGCGAGATTCGACCCATGGACTTCCTCGAGAATTCTACTGCTCTCCGCAACACCCCATACCGCGCTTCTACGCGTGGGGTGTTGTCCGATGCTCTCACCAAGACCTTTGACTACGCCGACAATGTGATCGACATCCTCAAGGCGCGTGGTTACCAACCCAAGGCCTCTGGGGTCACTTTGGAGGGTAATGGTGCGCGGGAAGATTTCCTCGCACTGCGTTCGGCCATGATCGCCGTCCTCGACTCCGTCAATTCCGTTGAGACCGCCAAGATCTTCGACCTCGAGTTGGCCTACGCCTCTTACCACTACGACGTCAACTACATGGTCTTCACAATGTTATCCGTCTTGCTTCGTGGAGGCGCCCTCGCTATCTACCACACCGCCGCCAAGCGGTATCCTTTTGACGGACGCGCTCTCCTCCTTCGTCTTCACTTCGAGGTGGAGGGCATTCGTCGATCCGACAAGGGCGCCTACATGGAGAACATGCGGTCCTTGCGCGTGGATGAGCGCGAGGATCCCCAAACCGTCATCGACAAGTTCCGTAATTTGGCGGACAAGCACCGCCAGTACCACGCTGACTTCTCCGACTCCGCCCACGTCGAGACGTTCCTCGTGGTGCTTGAGAAGTCCGCTGACGAGTCCCCCTACGAGGTCCCCCTGCGCCAGAGCATCATTGAGGACCTCTACACCAACGACTACACCCCCTCCTTCGACACCGTCGCCCTTCGCGTCCGCCGCATTTGGCAGCGCGACGGCGTCAGCAGGCTCGCTCGATTCCCGACCCCTCGCGTGCCTGACTCTGGTGGTGCTGGATTGGGCAAGTCTGGTGGTGCGAAGGCTTACTCCTTCCGCCCCAAGACTGTGCACCCTGCTGTTGGTGATTGGGTTTCAGGCCCTGGCCCCTACCGTAATTGGGAGGGGCAAGGCCGCCCATGCCTGGTCTGTTTCAGGATGTGGGGGCTGACCGACGTGCACGAGGCCAGCAAGGGGCTGTGCCCCTACGTGTGCAAGGCCGCGTTTTCGGACGGTCGTGCCTTACCTTCGGCTTGCGATCCTCAGCCGCGGCCCGACCCTCAGCATCTTGGACCGGCAGCAGCGGCTAATCCGCAGCAGCCGGCGTCGGCTTTCACGTTTCAGCTGCCGCATGATTTGGCCGCCGCCCTTCCTGACCCTCTGGACCAGCCCGCCGGGATGGAGCCGCTTGATTCGCTGTCTACGGACGACGATGAGCCCCTCTGCCCCAGCCTCGCCATGATTGCGGGCTACGACGAGATTGACGAAGACGATGAAGAATGGCCAGCTTTTGCTGAGAGCCCCGTGTGGATTCCGGGGCTCACGCGCTAATTCCGTAGACAGTGCTGTGTAGTCCTGCCCCGCTTCAATCTTGGCAGCATGAATTGTAAAGGGCTCCTTAGGGTTCATGATGTAGGATGGCCGGCAGGCCTTTGTGACACTGCTTTCTGTTTCCACCTCTCTCCTTCTGGAGGAGGTGGTGTCACGGAGAGACTGACTTACCCCCCCCACTATAAGGTGGGGGGCCTGTCTCCTGTTGTCCCCCTTCGGAGAGGAGTGTCACACGCAGCATCAGTCATCGGTAGCTCGGAACACACAGAAGCATAAAACTCTCTAAGCCTTTTATGTTATTATCTTAGTATTCCGAAAGCAAGTGTTCACTGACTGCCATTCTGTGATAGATATATATCTGACTATATATATATATCCCCCACCAGCCAGAGAATCACTCTTCTCATTCATGTCAACTGTATGCGGGTCAGTGTTTAAGGTGGTAGTGGTGTTTAACAGAAACACGTCTCGCCTATTTTTGGTGTGTTGCCTACAGATTTTTGAAAGTTTTTTGAGGAGAGGTTTAATCTTGCCACGGGGAACACCTATCGTGTTGAGGACAGTACCAAAAAGAGGAGGGAGGTATCCCATGAGTGTAAGTACTTTGGGCCATTTCACGGTGCTAATAAAGGGCTTTGAATTTGCGTTGGTGATTGTCGTGTCATGGTGACCACCATAATAATGCTCAGCATCACTTTGATGATAGGGAGGGTCTTGAGTGGGCCATGGGCAAAGCGAGGAAGGAAGTACTTTGTCGCTTTCGTTCATAACTTCATTCCAAATATCAGGGCTGACTCCTGTGTATTCTAGCCTCTTCTCCGTGACTCTGGACTTAGGAAGGACATTGAGGAACCATCTGGCAATCTTTTTCTGTGTAGGCCTCCAATCAAAGGCTGGTTGAGTATCACTGGGTGCACTGTCTATAGCTATGATAACGACATCCGAAAAGTCATCCTTATAGCATCCGCCACCTGGAAGAACGTAGGGGTCATCACCCGTCCAATAACCATGTGGGATAAATGGAATAGTGTTATGCGGGAATCTGAAAACAAGTTTAAAACCTTTGTCGAACCATCTCTTTTGGTTTTTGGGAGACAGCGGAAGAATCCATGTTCCTGAAAATCCGGGGACGGTGTTGGCCGCTTTATGTCCCATTTCCAAGGTAGTCATAACCGCCGATGATTTGCCCTTTTCTTTCCCATCAAAGGGGGGATTTCCATAAACGATTTTGCCGATGCTTGTTATCGGATCCACGATTCCACATAGGCATCCCAAGCGAGACCATCAAAGCCAATTTTCCCATGATGGCAGAAGGGCCTGAGAGCTTTCTTCATTCTTGTGGTGGGTATGCATCTTCTCGAGTGAATTCTAGGGTGGGCATTTAGTGGGTTGGAGAAAAGTTCACAGCCGTTTTTGTCAAGGTTCCTGTCATCCACCAAAATATCTAAGAGGCTTCTTCTGATTGCATAGCAGTTTTTAGGATCCCCCGATTCAAACTTACATGCATTGAGTGCTTCGTGAATATCGTGTGCCCTATTCGAGTACTCCGCAAGTGAGCATGGAACTGCTTTGTTGGAAAGGCGGTGCCAGGCCAAAAGTTTCCAAAACTCTTTCTTCTGGACATATTGGAGTTCGGGATATTTAATTGTCCCCGTGACATGGTCCACTTCAGGTTTAGCGGTCACAGCAATGGTATTCTTTTTTGAACTTGATGGTCGGTACATGCTAGCTTCCGGGAGAGCGTGTAAGTATAATTCCTCCTTCATTTCCTGTCTAAGGTCAGCAAGTGGGAAAAGTTTCGATGGCTCAGTTTTGATGTATGTGGTACCCTTTCCAGGGTTTAGTAGTTTGGGCTTTTCTGAGATTTCTTCTGCAATGATTTTCCTTAGTTCGCCATCTTGGGTTGTTATAAGACTGTGCAAGCTATTATTATGTCCTGAGCATTCAAGTTGGATGTGTTCGAAAGTGCATTTTGTATTCTGTTGGCAGTAGGGGCAGTTTTCAGTCCCGATTTTCCCCAGTTTAAATAAACGTGCCGGAGAGGCTTGGAGACCCAGAAGTTCTCTGCTTCTAGAAGCGGTGAAAGCTTTAGGTGTTATTTTGGAAATATCTTTAGTGGGGGCGGTGTTATTCTCGTTGAGCATTCTCAAGTACTTCCCTTGAGACTGTAGAGTTCTCCAATTATGATAGTGTGAGAGACGTTGAATTCTTCTAATGTGACTACGGATATCGCCTAAGATAGGGACCTCGAAAAAGAATAACGAGAAGGGTAGTTCCTCGGCAGGGTCGTAGCGGGAGATGTCTAGACAGCCCCCTCTGAATGAGGCTCTTTTAGCAGTACGGTCCACTCTGCCATGGACTTTGTCATTATTGCGACCCCTTATCCATTTGAGGATGATTTTGATGTGGTCTCCTTCACTGTAAAAACCAACTTCTTCTAACAGTAGGCGAACAGCTTGCACATCTCTGCGATTAGCTTCACGTAATTTGTCCCGAGCACTCATGGACCTGCCATCCTTTGTTACAACAGATATTGCTGCCATGGAGTCAATGGCATGTACCATTGGAGTAATAGATTTGAGGAGTTTCTCTTTTTGTTCTGTGAGTAGAAATCGCAGCTGCTGATTGAGTAGGTAAGGGAATTTGGTCCGGTTCCAAATCATTTCAAGCCAAGGGGCGGTATCGGGATTTTTTTTGCCATCGATAACTTTGAGTAACTGCTTAAAAACTATCGACTGATATGATATCACAACTACCGAATTTTTTAAATATCGGTCGATATGAATAACACAACAAAACACTATCGATTGATATGAATAACCCAAAAAAAACTATCGAATGATATTTAGAAATTTTACATATCGATAATCGATATTGATACCGATATTTGCCCTAAAACATACTGCGGATATATCGATATTTCAGTTATCGATATCCAGCTAAGTTGGACAAGGGTCACATCAGGAGTTGAAAGGGGTAAGGGTCACAACGACATGGGTAGAAATATGACATAACATAGGTTAAAGCATGGTCACATCAGGGAGAACGATGACGCTGTCTTGCGACGCTTGACTCCACTCGTTCCGCGCTTCCCCATGTTTTTGAATTTCAATTTGTCGACAACTTTGTGGCTACCACAGTGTCACTGTTTGGCTATTGATAGGGCTAGATAAACAAGCCCACAATATATTATACAATATACAAGTAAACACTGCGTTGTTGAACGGCAACACAAGTGTAGGATATTAGCGGGTGATGAGTGCAGTCTCTGTATGAAGATCTGCTGAAGCACAACGCTTCCTCATCTTATACCATACGTCTCCCATCATCATAGATGGCACCGCCATTGGGTTGTGAACCCGAGACGTAGGTTGAACGACCAGTATTGTGGTAACGAATAGTTCGTTCATACTGTGCATGCGTGTTCCGCACATGCTTAAAGCCAAGATGGTTCTTGTTTGTTACTTCAAGATGTATCTTGCTTTGCCATCTTCGAGTTCGACGTACGAACTCTCGATGACAGGGTCATTCAAGTCTTTCCTTGAATAATGACAGATGATGTGACATTATCATCTGGCGACATGTACAGTCATGGTCGACCGTACTGACGACTGTTATAATAATATATGACACGACTCGACATGACATGACATGGTATGACATGTCTGACAGGTATGACACGTATGATATGTATGACACATATGTCATCGGTCATGACCCTGACAGATCTCCCCTCTTAAAAGAGTTGTGACCTCACAACGGGCATACCTTTGTATATGTCTATGATGTCTTTGTTGTTGTCGCTTCTTGCTGGTACCAGTCTTCTTACACCGATTTGAGGCGTCCCTCATGGTGTTTTTAGGTTATTGGGGGGAACTGAGTCCACTTTAGTCCCTCACCTTACAGTTCTTAGGATGTAGCCCCCTTTGAAGTTCGTATCATATTTCAGAGTGACGTTTCAAGGTTCAATGAATTGCGTATCGTGATACAGATTGACGCTGGATTACTGATTGATCCACACGTATCGTGCGTCAGAGTGACGATTCAAAGCATCCGAAGTGTACGTTACGGATTATTTGCGCTAGCCGTCGTCGCTTTGCGAACGATGATCCCACGATTTAACGATTTATAATCGAACGATTCTCGGCCTGATATAATGCACCCAACCCTTCCTCCCCTCCTTAAGCTACTTTGGAGGATCATAGGCGGCAACGGGGAGCCCGTGTTTGTTTCCGGAGTTATTTCACCGGGGGCTTGTTTTATTGCAAAGAGAGTGGCCCTGCTTAACGGGATTGGACTTATAATTCTTACCCGGTCTGCTCACTCTGATATGGTCCAGTACGCACGCTTTGACGAACATCCATCGCGATGAGTGACAATCGGATTCGCCACGTACTAATGTGAAATTTATTTAGTTATGTTTGTCAAGCACAACTTAGGATCACAACTCCGTCTACCTCAGTCGATATCTCCGGTAGCTTCGGATGACTGGCCAAGAATCCGATGACAAACCACGGCTTTGGCAAAGGTAGCATTTAGCAGTTTTTATTTATCCACAGATATGATATCTCGCATGTGTGCGTATCTGTGCAAGGGTATGATTTTGAACAAGGCTCACTACACCTTTAGCAAGGAAGGATCAATTTCCCGCTTCTATGCAACATAATGATAAAACATTAAGAGCAAGGTTATATAGATGATCGACATGTATTAGTATATATTACAAGAAGTAAGGGCATGAGGCTTAATATAATGTTTAGCCTTCATAGGCAGCTATAATGTCTGCTGCATTGGTCAGCTCTGTGGCCTTGACCCAGGTGTCATGCTCAGGGCCGTAGCCTGCATATCGCACCAAATAGTATTTGACACCTCTAGTGAACTTATCCGAGAGTATATGTGATATCTCAAACAGTGGTTGCCCTTCTTCGGTGATCATCTGTGGCAGAGGCAAAGGTGCTTGGATCGAGTCATTGTACAGCTCTAATCTGGATACAGGCTGTACCGGATGAATACGGATATCGAGGTTTCCGAAATCTAACTCGTATGCACGCCCATGGCTAAGCACTTTGGAAATGGTGAACGGCCCAATATATGGTTGCCTAAAGTGTCTGCCTGCCGCTGTCAAACCAGTCCATTGAATAAACTCGGTCCGTAAAAGAACTTTCTGCCCAACTGCAAACTGCCGAGGCATGTGAGTCTTATTGAATCTGGCTTGGCTAATTTCTGCTGCTCGGGAAATGTTGTCTACCGCGTTGGCATGAACAGCCGAGTACTGGTCAAAATGATCTCGAATAGCTCTTTGTATTGGAACAGGAGCTTCTGGCGGAATAGTGATTACCAGGTCATGAGGCGAAAGTGATTGCGCCATCGAGTCGAGATAAAACGGTGAATAACCAGTTGATGCAGAAACGGTGTTGTTAATTGCAAACTCCACCAGAGGCAACTTGTCCTCCCACGAATTCCCTACGTTTCTGGACGCGTGCAATACATCGTATTGAACACATATTGCAGGCATATTGCACGCGTATTGACAATAAATGTTCAATACAATAAAAAATGTTACAATATGTGTGCAATATGCCTGCAAGCGCTCCAACATGTGTGCAACATAGTATTGCAGTGAGCCCTCATGTATTGGAGACATATTGAAGTTCTGATGCAGAGAGTTATTTCAATATGCCTTCAACACATGTGTAGTATAGGGTTGGAGACATGCACCATGCATGTCGCAAACACTATGAAGGCATGTTGCGGACATATTGCCCACATATTGTATACATATTGTAAGTCAACATTCAATATGTTGGATACACACTGCGGACCTACTGCATACGTATTGAACATGCAAATTCAATATGTTGTACATATATTGCGGACATATTGCATATGTATTGAAACGGAACATTCAGTATGTTGGATACATACCGCGGACATATTGCATACGTATTGAACATACAAATTCAATATGTTGTATATATATTGCGGACCTATTGCATATGTATTGAAACGGAACATTCAGTATGTTGGATACATACTGCGGACCTATTGCATACGTATTGAATATGCAAATTCAATATGTTGTATATATATTGCGGACCTATTGCATATGTACTGAAACGGAACATTCAATATGTTGTATATATATTGCGGACCTATTGCATACGTATCGAACAAGCAAATTCGATATGCTATATATATACTGTGGACATATCGCATATGTATTGAAATAAAAGTTGCCTATGTCAAATATACTATAGACCTATAACATACATATTGCACATTTGCAACATGCAGTGTGTTTACTATGTATCCACCATGCGTATGCTATGCGAGATAAACAAAATAAGAATACAGTAGTAGGGAACACTCGAGCATCTTTACTACGATTAACATGTATCTAGCTAGGCACAAAGAAATACGAATGGGACTATCAAATTTACATCAAATTTACCAATACACAAAATAGTGTTCTACTCGTGCACTTTCTATTTACAAGATGTTAACCTAAAATTGACGGGATGCTTGAAGTTGACGTTGTACTCGAGGCGGTCGATTTTCTCCATCTCGCTTTGCTCCAAAACAACCGATCTAAAAAGGAAAGTAAAGAGCCAACACTTAGTAAAAAAGCGGAAATGCACAAAAGAATATTCTATTGAAAACATAAAGGACTTATCAACCTAGAATGTTTGAAGGGATGCTTGAAGTTGACGTTGTACTCGAGGCGGTCGATTTCCTCCATTTCGCCTTGCTCGAAAACAGCCAATCTGAAAAGGAAAGTAAAGAGCCAACACTTAGTAAAAAGCGGAAAAGCAAAAAACAAACCTTTATTGAAAACATAATTAACAACCGAGCAACCTCAAATAAATGCGAATATGAACGCGAGATGAAAACCTAATATGACTTCGCCACGCCAACGTTTTCAGCGGATCTGAAAAACGAAACCAACCAACTAACGTTTAGTAAAGAAGAAAGAAATTAGCAGTCGTCAACGAAAGAAGCAAAGGAAAGTAACAGGGGGATGTGGAGTGAGTTGGATTTGAACCAACTATTTCGAGTGCAAAGGACTCGCGGGAATTTCCCGTTCACTCCTGGTCAAAGTTTCACGCATGCCAAGTACGAGCGCGCGAAGCACACACAAAATAATACACACGCATAACCAAAACATGCACTGCAAACCAATGCCATATTGCAACCTGTGAGAATTAAAAATATCACATCTCGCGCAACTCACTGGCGAGGCTGCTGCAACACTGCTGACGGCGAACTGTGAAGAGAGCAATGACGTGAGTTTGAACTTTACCGTTCAGAAAAATCGAAGTGTTCAAAAACTTTCCCTGCCGTTCAGAAGTCACATCGGATCGACGCGTCATGCGAGCACGATCGACGATGACGACGATGATGACGATCAAAACTCTCAAACTCTGCACCATTGCATTCAATTTCATCGTACTGGTCTAGTGGTTATCCGCCGCACTCATAGACTTCAGATGATGGGTTCGAGCCCCTCTGAAAGCTTTTTCGGTCCATACTGAGGGTCATTTCGGGTACTTCTTGAGCATTTTGGGGGTACTTCTTGAGTTACGAATTCGGCCGTTCGATTCACGAACGAGGGGTGCAGATTCTCCTAAAAATTAAAATTCCAAAATTGTTTCCCCGAAAATCGTTCAATCTGTTCAATACTACTGCAATACGTGAGGGCTCACTGCAATACGTTACCGCTTGCAGGCGTATTGAAATGGCGTATTGGAGATGGGTCGAAAAAGTGCCAAGTCAGTTTTGCGAAGATCCGTCTGACGTGGCACTGGCAAAGCTGACATCAGCAGTTTTCAATACATCTCCAATACGCCATTTCAATACGCCTGCAATCGCTAACGTATTAGAATGAGCCCTCACGTATTGAAGTAGTATTGAACAGATTCTCCTCTAAAAAGTTTTTTAAATTTTTGTAAAGGTCAATATGCGTGCAACCGCGTGCAACCGCCTGCAGAGCTCAAGGCAGGGATCACTTCAATACGTGAGGGCTCACTTCAATACGTGAGGGCTCACTTCAATACGTGAGGGCTCAAGACCTTGAGCCCTGCCTTTAGCCCCCGTTTTCAGTATGCTGCGGAAGTGTTGAAGTGAGCCCTAAAAAAGTTGAAAAAACATGTTCTTCAATTCTGGTGAGACTTGTTATATGGACTCAGGAGCTATATTTTGCGACATAGCTTGTGTGCGTTTTTTGTGGGGGGGGGTCCGAAAACCTACTTTTGGGTTATTGCTTTACTTGAAAGTTCCTTCAGCATATCGTCAATATGTCCGCAGTATATGTCCAATATATTACAGCATAGTTGCAGTACATTTTCGAAGGGTGATGGGCGTGGTAAAGGGGACTTCAATGCAGTATGGTCCGAGGAGATCAAATTGTTCATGGTGAAAAGCGACCTCGCCATGAACGATCCCCTCAATCATCATCACCAAGTGATGCGGAGCGACATCGAACCGGCTTGCCTTCGGCTAGAGCCGCCGCCCTCGTCCAAGGGAAGGCGCCCCCCCCCGTACAACAATCTTCGTTAGCCAAGCGCGCGATGAGAAATCCCGCGCAAGGCGGGTGCTTAGCCCATCGAGAGCCGATCAAACCTTCCAATGCTCAGGAGGGTACATCCCTCAAACCCCCTCCCAATATCAAGCTCATATTCCCGGAAGGTTGGAGTACCGCGGAAGGCTTCCGCGACCCGGAGTATGAAACGATTACGAAGAAGGAACGCCTTTTGGCGTGGATTGCGCCTCCACATCTTCCAATATCTACGAGGGAACTGGAGTTGGCCGCGAGGTAGCACCCTTTCTCTTTCTTCTCGACGTTGAGGTTGTGTCTTTCTTGCTTCACAGGACTCTTTGCTACATGTATGCAACATGGTTACCACATGTTGCATACATATTGAGATTATATTGTAGGGATCCTGGAACACATTGCAGGAAAGTCGATGCGCACTATGTGGAAGTGGACACGGTATGGCATCATAAGTGGCTGCCAACGCGACTGCTCCCGCACGATTTCTCCAGATTGGCGCAAGATTTATCTCCAGACAATGCCGCGTGGCCGACTTGGTTACCACCTTCCGACATCTTGGAGCTAGAACCGGCAACGGTAACCTTTAAGGGGAAATCGTTTCGACTTGTTCCACCGGTGCCTAATTGCTTGCAACGGATTGTCGAAAGGATTTGTGGCATGCAAGAGGCAAGGTAAGGGACTCTCGCGGGGCATGATTTCCCTCCCACCATTCATCACGTGGCTCGCTGCAATAGTGCTGCAGTACGCTATCGTGATGGTTGCAGCATGTTGATGGGATGTTGGAAACATGTTGGGACGATATTGTGCAGAGATGCGGGCGAGGCGCCCCCCGAGGCGCACGAGGCGGCAAATTCAGCTCGTTTAGACGACAACAGGTACTATTTCGGGATTTCTGGATTCATTGATGTAGTCACTGTTGACGCGGAACGTAGTCCTCACCAATTTCCACTTGACGTTACCCCCGAGGGAGACAACCTACCATCGAATGCGGAAGAAACCTACGACTTCTTCGAAGCTCGTCAAGCAATTTTGACACCGATCCGTATGGAAACTGTTGTCTACCTAGTACACGATGGCAACTTCGAGGCGACTACATACGGCTCGCTGCTGGCCGACGACTCTCAACTCGATAATCCTACACGAGACAATGTGCGGGAGGTTCGGTGCCTTGGGCGACATTGGAGGAGCGTTTCGACAATAAATGATTGACCAGATTTGATCCGTGCGGTTGGAGTTTGGTCTTTAATTGCAGTTACCACGGATGCCATGGCTGCCGAGATGGAAGAGCCCATGAGGTATGTACGAAT
>LGRX02014449.1:0-10937 GCA_001247695.2 Cymbomonas tetramitiformis | reverse complement strand
GTGTATGTTTTTGTGCGTGCGTGCAAGTGTATGTTTTTGTGCGTGCAAGTGTATGTTTTAGGCATCAGGTGTGATAACCCCAACCCATGCCTCAATCGGGGTGATGCAACAACCCAATATGTGTTTGTGCAAACTGGCATCTGCTCGCCTGCCTCATGCCACTCGGCATGTTTGTACAAACTGGCATCTGTTCGCCTGCCACATGCCACTCGGCATGTTTGTGCAAACTGGCATCTGTTGGCCTGCCACATGCCTCTCGGCATGTTTGTGCAAACTGGCATCTGCTCGCCTGCCTCATGCCACTCGGCATGTTTGTGCAAACTGGCATCTGCTCGCCTGCCTCATGCCACTCGGCATGTTTGTGCAAACTGGCATCTGCTCGCCTGCCTCATGCCTCTCGGCATGTTTGTGCAAACTGTCATCTGTTGGCCTGCCTCATGCCACTTGGCATGTTTGTGCAAACTGGCATCTGCCTGCCTGTCACATGCCAGTTTGTGCAACCGGCATCCGTTGGCCTGCCTTATGCCACTCGACATGTTTGTGCAAACTGGCATCCTGCTGGCACTGCCTCATGCCCACTCGGCGTGTTTGTGCAAACTAGCATCTGTTCGCCTACCTCATGCCACTCGGCATGTTTGTGCACACTGGCATCTGCTGGCCTGCCTCATGCCACTCGGCCTGTTTGTGCCTGCACCTCTCTCGCAGCGCGCTGATCCACCGCCCGGCCAAGACGCAATCTAAAGGCTTAGCACGCCCGAAGTGGGCTTCAGGGCACGGCGTTGCGGAAAGCGGGTATGAGGTGGCGCTGAAGGCTAAGCATAGCCATGGCGCATGACGCACATCTTAGGAGGTGTATGAGTCGATACCTGGTACTGGAGTCCCCATGTTTTGCCACCGTCTATGCTTCGGAATATCCCGCCGTCATCGCTCACCACCCAGGTCAACAGGGAAGTAACCGCCTGCTGACACCCCCGGCGACTCCCAGCGCACACAGCCTCTGAGTAGTCAGCGAGCGACCTAAAAGTCGGAGCTGCTTCGGTGTACCTGATAACAGTATTGTTCCCCTCCTGCTGTGACCAGGTGCAGCAGGGAAGAGAGACTGCAACGGTAAAAGACTGAAAAGAAAAAGTGCATATCTGGCACCAGAGCTCCTGGACCAGAATTGCGGTGTTTTGTGCATATATATGTATACGTATATATATATATGTATCTTGTATACATCGTTATACATAGTCAAACATGCACAACCCACATAGTTTCCTGCAATCGAAGCACAGCACGCGAATTTCCGCAGACGCACACGTGGTCTCATGTGGCGCACTTTGTGCAAACGGCGTTGAGCTTCGCGAGCCAGTGAAGTTTGGAGGCACGCGATGGGAAAAATGTTTACAACCGCGAGATAAAGTAAGAGGTCCAGAGGGCGCTAATACAACATTGTACCTGCACCGCGGTGAAGATTCCCGAGTCCCCGTAGATGTGCTGCTGGTAAGCCCAGCGCTCCCCCGCCGAATCCGTGTATAGAATGCTTAAGCTGCCGCCGACGGCCCAGCCGACCGTGCTACTTGCGAAACTGCACGCGCAAGACGAGAAGGTTGGGGCACCATGTCAATAAGCTCACGCTTCGCTGATCAAGAAACTAGTCTCGAGTTGTTATGGTTTGTCGAGCGGTGTGGATTGCGAAGCTGAAGCTGTCGGGGCTTGGCGCAGCACGGAACATGCGTAGAGGGGGTCAGCTCGCTCAGAAAATCTACCATGGAGCTTCCCCCTGATAGCCCAAGGCTTCAGAAAGCGCCGGCTCTGACTCCTCGGGGGGGCTCAAGGGGTGGGAGAAAGGAACTTCGCGTGAAGATTTACACAGAAAACCGTATAGGATACAAGTCGGACAAGCACCAAAAACTTTGCGCGGCGTCAGGAGAAATAATGTTGAAAACATTGTTGAAAGTGGTGGTGATGGAAAGGCGTAATGAGGGGATGTGAGCGTGTGCAAGCACCTCACGCTCCGCCAAGATACTTGTTTACCCTGATACTGGAGCAACCAAGAGCTGCCCGAATCCGACGTTCGCAGAATGGCGCCGTCGGACCCCACAGCCCAACCGAGTTCACTGTTTCAACAGCCCGCCACCCAGAGCGCATTCTCAGTCTGAGTAGCGACCGATTCCGTGTACAAACAGAGTTTACCAGCTGCCTTGCATCCAGAAGCTGTAGCTGATTGTAGCCCCTGAGAGCGTGTAGGTGGTTTCCTTTGAGCGGCCTCACTTTCATCAACTTACAGCAGAAGGTGCATAGAGTGGGAGTTCCGCTGTGTATATAGGATATAATTAAGAGCAGCTATTTTGAGAAGCGAACCGGCCTGATCGACACCATCAGACCTCCGTCATATCGACAGACAACCGCATACTTCCCCGCCGCTCAAAATAATTTCAAGAAACAGAATTTTTTTGCAGTTGCGTGCCCGATTGTGTCGAAGAGATTGAAGATTGGACTGGGGAGAATGGTTGGATATTCCACACACACCTAGTAACAAAGCTAACATCGTACAGGCCTTCACTTGTCTCTGTATCCTGTACCCTCCAGTTTGAACTGCAGCACGGTTCTAAAGTCAGGAGAAGTAAAAGAACTTTCCTTACGAACATCTGCATTTTTATCTCACTTCACATTGTATCAGAATCTCACGCGCATATTGTCACTACATTCGACGGTCCTTACACAATATTGAGGAACGATACAGTCACAGAATTTTCCTTAGTTCATATCATACTGTGCTAACCTAGAGATATCCATATGTAGGCACAAACTTCATGCAGCGTATCGCATCCCGCGGGATCTAGGCCCACTACTGTACTCTATACTGTAGTTTGGCTATCATTGGCTATCATTGACTAACTTTGGCTATCCGATTTGAAATTATGACAGCCCTGTCATCGGGGGTCTGCGGGGGTCTGAGGGGGGTGTCTAGGGGTCACAAAAATTAAATTTTGCCGATTTCATCGCCGGTGGGGGTCCCCTTCGTCGAGCCCCCCAAATTTCAGTAGGTTTAGGGATTAGGTTCTAGGTTTAGGGTTTAGGTTCGAGAAATTACGTGAGAATTACGTCAGAAATCGTAATTTAGTTCAAATGCGTATTTAATAAAATAGGGGGTACCGGGTAGTAGGGTAATGGGCATTTGAAAAAACATTTTCTAAATCATAAAATTTATTCTACAAAAATACTTTTCTTCCTTTGAAATACTTTTCTAAACAACCCATTACCCTACTACTCCTTACTTTTTATATAAATAAATATATATATAAAGATAATGATGGGGAGACCACTTTTACCCCCCCACAAGGGGGGGAGTGGATCCTCCTTTTATCACCCCTCGCCCTGAGGTGCCACGTCCGCTAGCTTCCCGAGTTTCTGCCCGATAATAAAAACACCCTGTATTCTTATTATCTCATCTTAGACTTACAGTGTTCCTTCGTGACCACCGCTGGTCAGCTTTGTTCTTAGGTAGACTGATATATATATGTATATATATATATTTCACCGTCTTCATCAGGTTATGGGTCACACCACTGTTCAGTGGTGGCTCGCGGAGCTTCGCCTTTTTCTTTGATCCCGCGGCATTCGCGGTATACCGTAGCGCAGCGCTACGCACATCTGATTGAACGGCATTCGTTCTCTACATCTGACTTCCATTGGGGCTACTGCGTCTCGTTGGATTTATATATATTTGGGGCTACAACTGTTCCTGCATTACGTGCGGCAACGCACGTCCACTACAACCTCGCGAAACCAGCAGGGTTTGGCTTTGGCGGCGACATTGCACGCGTCAAGCCACGTATTTTTGAATTCACCGCATGCTTGAGTTCTACGGCAACCTTGAAGCAGCATTTGCTTCCGTATTTTTTTCTTTCTCTTTTTATCGACGCGCATTTGCTAACGCGTTCGCATATTACTATAGCCTTTGAACTTTCTGGACGGCAGCGCCTCTCCTATCGGTGAATTGGCTTACCGCACGATTTTTTTGACGCGACCACCGTTTTTCTCGTCAAAATCCACTCCAGATTGGCTTTTTCATCGCTCGATTTGGTCAATTCTACAAAAAGTTACGTTTTCACCACGAACCCAAACCCTCTTGCCTTACGGATTTTGCAGCCAGAGCTGTATGGCTTCTTTACACCAGCGGGCGCGCATGGCCGCGGTTCGAGCTACACTGCATCTACTTCGACAGCAGCGGTTTACCCCTGTTTTTGCTCTGGTGGTGTCTGGTGGTGCTTGGGCGCCAGACACCAAGCTCTACCTTCACGATTCCGGCGTCGGCAGCAACACCTTTGACGCCACCCGATTTCGCCGCACCACCTCGCTCACCTTCATCATGCGTGCGCTCTGGTTGGCATCTGGTGATGGCTAGTGGCGCTGCCACACTTTCATCGCCTTGCACTCGCGCGGATTCTGGCAAGGCCGTTTGGGATTGCGTCTTGTCCCACCGCATTTTTTCTCACGATCTGCACAGCGGCATTCTGCACCTTCGAGCCCCTCGCGTTGGTCTCCTCGTTGTGGTGGTGCTTGACCGCGCGGTGGCGCAGCCCCGCGCGGGTGTTGGATGATGTTTGGCCTCTCTAGCCCGCGGGAGTAGCCCATCCCCGCGGCACATGCATGGGCGGTGGCCCCTAGAGCACTGGCTGGCAACGCATTTGACCCGGCGCCAGGCGTATGCCCCACTGGCCGTTTTGAGAAAGATTCCCTAGGGTTCATGTTGCTTTGTTTAGACCCTAGGTCTCGGCTCGTCTCATCGTTCGTGGCACCTCATACCTTCGGGATGAGGTGGTGTGATGGGGAGACCACTTTTCCCCCCCCACAAGGGGGGGAGTGGATCCTCCTTTTATCACCCCTCGCCCTGAGGTGCCACGTCCGCTAGCTTCCCGAGTTTCTGCCCGATAATAAAAACACCCTGTATTCTTATTATCTCATCTTAGACTTACAGTGTTCCTTCGTGACCACCGCTGGTCAGCTTTGTTCTTAGGTAGACTGATATATATATGTATATATATATATTTCACCGTCTTCATCAAATTGAGCAAATCGGCAGCCGATCCGACGTGGACCGACGTGTCCCCGAAAAATGCGGCATCTCCTGACGTCGGACTAGCGAAAGAATTGGCTGCCAAAATTTGCGGGAAAGTCACTATTGGGCACGAAGTGGGAACTGATTCCGCGCGATCGAGATGTCATGTCATGTCAGCAGACCTGAGACAGGTCGTCATCGTCATTTCGCCGGATCCGAGGTGCCAACGCTCCGAGGTGCACATGGTAAAACTGCGAACGGAAGGTCAAAGGCACAGGGAAAGGCAAAGGGTTTAAGATTTAGCGGCAGTAGGAATAGTTTTCAGAAGCATATGGGAAGTATTCTAGTGCTTCTGAAAACTATTCCTACTTCTTCTATATCCTAAACCCTTTGCCTTGCCTTTTACTGCTGCACGCGACCGGCAAGCATCTTTGAAACTTCCGAGTTTCAAAGATTCGTTTTGTATTTTGGGTGCACCCTAAAATTACAAAACAGCCGAGCGCTTCCCGTTTGTGCGGGATATTCACATTTATTCCATGGCATATTTCATATGAATTAACACACATGCACACGCAGGGGAAACCCTCGGCTGCTTGGCATCTTTGGGTTTGGGTTCGAACCCAAACCCGAACCCAAAACATCTGCCTTAGAAATAAATTGCGCGTTTCGCGCAAAAGTAACTTGAAGCCTTGAGCTTCAGGTAACTTAAAGATATATCCCTTGACAGTATTTGTGCCAAGCTTCGTGCTCTAGGACGCACGGGAAGCCCTCGGCTGTTTGGCATCTTTGAGTTTGGGTTCTAACCCAAACCCAAAACATCTGCCTTAGAAATAAATTGCGCGTTTCGCGCACAAGTAACTTGAAGCCTTGAGCTTCAGGTAACTTAAAGATATGTACCTTGTCAGTATTTGTGCCAAGCTTCGTGCTCTAGGACGCACGGGAAGCCCTCGGCTGTTTGGCATCTTTGGGTTTGGGTGTCACGTTCGAACCCAAACCCAAAACATCTGCCTTAGAAATAAATTGCGCGTTTCGCGCACAAGTAACTTGAAGCCTTGAGCTTCAGGTAACTTAAAGATATGTATCTTGGCAGTATTTGTGCCAAGTTTCGTGCTCTAGGACGCACGGGAAGCCCTCGGCTGTTTGGCATCTTTGGGTTTGGGTGTCACGTTCGAACCCAAACCCAAAACATCTGCCTTAGAAATAAATTGCGCGTTTCGCGCACAAGTAACTTGAAGCCTTGAGCTTCTGGTAACTTAAAGATATGTATCTTGGCAGTATTTGTGCCAAGTTTCGTGCGCTAGGACGCACGGGAAGCCCTCGGTTGTTTGCCATCTTTGGGTTTGGGTACGTTCGAACCGAAAGGCAAAGGCATAGGACAGTTTCGTAGATTCTGTCCCGATGCCTTTGCAACCTCGCATGCTAACTCATATTATAATGAATATTCAACATTCAAGCGTTGGATACCCCACGCCAACGGGAAGCGCTCGGCTGATTTGTTATTTGGGTATGCGCACCCAAATGACCAAAAACGCATCTTTGAAACTCGTTAGTTTCAAAGATGCGTGGCCGATGCCTTCGTGCTTATGTGTATATTTCATATGAAATATGCCATGGAATAAATGTGAATATCCCGCACAAACGGGAAGCGCTCGGCTGTTTTGTAATTTTAGGGTGCACCCAAAATACAAAACGCATCTTTGAAACTCGGAAGTTTCAAAGATGCTTGCCGGTCGCGTGCAGCAGTAAAAGGCAAGGCAAAGGGTTTAGGATATAGAAGAAGTAGGAATAGTTTTCAGAAGCACTAGAATACTTTTCATATGCTTCTGAAAACTATTCCTACTGCCGCTAAATCTTAAACCCTTTGCCTTCCCCTTTGCCTTTGACCTTCCGTTCGCAGCTTTACCACTTGATCATGTGCACCTCGCAGCGGTGGCACCTCGGATCCGGCGAAATGACGATGACGACCTGTCTCAGTATGCATTCCGTTGGTCGTCGAATATTCGGTTTTGATGCCGATTTTCGATCAAGACTCGACGCGTTATGGCTACTGCCCGACGCTCCAGTCCTACCATACCACAAGGACCGAAGTAAAAGGGGGCTAGCCGCCACGATTTTTCGATGTAGTTGATGTTTGATCTATCCTTGGGTGCTCAAATATTTATTAAAAACATGTGCCGGGTGATATACTCGATATGGGTATGCACTTGTGAGGGCTGAAGAGGTGGGGGTAAAATTAATTCAAATTAAATAAAAAGGCCAGTCCTACCACAAGGACCGAAATGTTTCTCACGCTAGCTACCTCCACGAAGGTCCTGTGAAAATTCGGAGACCCATGTTGTCAAGTTCGCGAGCTGCTCTTTCTGCAGTGTCTACCGGAATATCCTAGTACACCAGATATCAGATAGTCCCGTACTCAGTGTGGATAAACTGTAATAGATAAATAAACCCTAAGCTAGATATACCCGGAACGGTCTCGGACGGTCTCGGAGTCTAGCCTACCTGTGACACAGCGTGTGTCACAGTACGAACCTACAGATCAGTCAGCAGTCCAGTGTTGGTCCTAGGGATCTGTCATAGGGGCCTAACCGGGACTCCCAGTCAGGGCTGCCTATACAGATTTCAGCACACCACCCCAGCACTGTGGGTGGTGACTGGCTAGGAGAGTCAGAAAATGTAAGATGCTAGTGTTAGGGCAGAAGCTAGGTGACAAGTCTAACTGCCAATCCAACTGTGCTATTCTGATACACAAATTGGAAACCTCTAGGTAGCACGTGAGCAAAAGCATACGGGCAATTAAGGCACCGCTAAACAAGTGAAAGGAACCGTGCTAGCAAGTCAGCTTGAAGATTATAAAGTAGTCAAAGCAAAACATAAACCAGATTGAAGAAGTCCTTGAGGTCACAGGAGTTCTGCACACCACCATGTTGGTGTGCCTCCAGAGTGAGCAAGAAGTCAATCGACAGTACCAAGGTAGTCAGCGGTGGCCTCACGGAAGTCCATCCCATAATAGGAAGTAAAGAAACCAGCTCCATAATAGTGCTCCGCATCAAGAGGACCACTCTCATGTAAGGCCATGCCGTAATAAAATGCCATGCCGAAACCCAAATCCGCTTGAGCCAAATCCTGAAATGCTAAAAAGCTCAGGCTGTCAGGAGGCTCGGGCGGCTGAAGCTGTGGCACATCGTCAGTCAACAAGAGACCCTGAGCCGGCATCACCGAATCAACAAAATCATTCGTAGAGTAAAATGACGGAGCTTCCCAATCGAGATCACCACCAAACACACTATTCGATGAAAATGACATTATCATATGTCATTTTTGGATTTATATATATTTCATAAAAATCAGGGTTTAGTGATATTTATGCGCGAAATAGGGATACATAAAGGCAACACGGTAGAAAAGTGCAGTATGCGTACGATGAAAACACCGAAATATGCATACATGTATCATTCTTTATTCAAATGTTTACGAGTAGAGTACTTTTCACCCTATACCGTCGAGGCATGACTGATACTATCAGTCAGGGCGGTCGACAAATCCTACTATTTTATTCATCATTATCATCCGCGTCATTGCCATCTAAGTCTTCTTCCTCAGATTCGGCAGTGGCTGCTTCCTTTCCCTTCGCCGTCGGTTCGCTCTTCGTCTTGGGCTCCGTCTCGGCCTTTTGATCGGGCTCGGCGTCGAAATTGGTCAGCCGTTGCTGCGCAGAGCTGACCATGTACTGGTCGTGGTCGAAGCCGATCGCGTTCATACCACACCTCATGGCGGCCATGGACGTCGAGCCGACGCCGCAGCAAGCGTCGAGAATCCAGTTGAGTGGATGGCCGTTCTCATCCGTCTTGCCCGGATTGTCACCGAGCATGTGGCACTGGATCAGCTCCATCAACAGTGCTAGGGGTTTCTGATGGTTATTCACGACTTTGCCCTCGCGTTTGAACATCTGGTGCACAACCGGGAAGCCGCGCAAAAGTGACGCGCGGCTGTAACGTTCACCATCCCCCAGATCAAAGTTGAACATCCACTCCGGCTTTTTAGAAGACTCCCCCTGGGCATCGCTCTTTACATGGTACCCCAGGACGCCACATTCAACGTCATTGTAGCGTACGGACTTGTTGGGGTTCATGTGCACGTTCGCCTTGTGCCAGAAGAACCGCTCCGCGCGACCGGAGCAGTAATTGTCAATCACCTCCAGGAAATCGTTTTGTTGGGCGAAACCGCAAAAAATAGCGACTGTCCATGCCGGGGAGGTGGTCTTGGCGTTGAAAGACTCCAGGAACGGTTGCACCTCCTTCTTGGTCATCGCGTCGGGAGTCTTCTCCTTGTCAAGTTCGTAATTGCAGTCGATGATCGTCCCCGTGAAGGACAGTCTCGGGACGTCCTTCATATCGTTCATGCTGCCCTTGACGATCTTCCAACGAGGGAGCATCGGCACGTTCTCCTGATGTGTGGGCTCGTCGTCCTCCAGGCCTGCCTCTCCTAAAGCCTTAGCCTCCGGCCCGTCGGTCCGCGCCTCCCGATAGAGTTTGATGTCGACTTTCACCTCGATCTGTTGCAAGCCTTGGATGTGAGCCGCGCTTGGTGCCTGCGCTTCTTTGAGATTCGCCCGCGCGTTCTCGACGTAATTCAAGATCGCGTGCGGAACTTCCCCAGCCCCCCCCGGCGCGCTCCCCCCTGAGTTGAAGGTAAGCAGCCGATCAACGACTCGATTTTCTCTTGGGAGCTCCAGTAGAGGGTGAACTCGTCCTTGAATTCGTCCCAGGTTTCCAATCCCGCCGCGGACACCAAGTGCTTCTGCACCATGCGTTCCTTCTTGAACTGGCTTATCATCAGGCCTCCCTCTTTTACTGACAAGTCCTTGTTAATAATCTGGCGCAGATAAGTGTCCACCTTGTCGAACTCCGCCTCCCCCGCCAAGCCGCCCAAGTTAATCCAGAACGTCATACCCATGGATTTGGCATTGTGGAGAAACTGAGCTTCTTCCACCAAAATGCCTGCCCCTCTAGACGAGCCCGCTCCGTGGTCCCCGCCTCCTCGTTGCACCTCGTCTTCCATCTGTAAGTAAAAAAACATTTTTAGCATGTCTTAAAATATAGAAAAGGATGCTTTGGGAGGGAGAACACTGTTTGAAGCAGAAGTAAAAAGTAATTTACCTGTCGGTTGGAGGTGCCCTTTTTGCCAGCTTTCTTGGCGGGTCCCTTAGCGGGCGAAGATGAGGCCTTGCGCTTTTTGGTCTTCGAAGCCAAAGGGTTTTTCATGCCCTTCAGGTCAAACCTTCTGTAAGCCTCCATGATGCTAACGCAGAGGGCCCACGTCTGCGGCCGGAAATTGGCAATTGTCCAGTGCATGAAGTAGTGGTTGATTTGCACGCCGCCGAGCACTTGATGCTTGGACATCGCTACTTCCTTCACATGCGTCTCCATCGACTGGTTCAAGTGAGACATTACGGGGTACCAATCTGTGACCCGATCGAGGTGAGCGTTGATGTCATCGTCCAGCGTCTTCACCGTCACCTCTACCGCAAAGAGTGCATCAGGGTCTCCCTCGTGCTCAGACGTCTCCACATTCTCGATGTACGTGGTTTAGTGTATGCCATATTCGGGACGTGTAATCAAAGTACTAGCGGTGCCATACGTGGTTTAATGTAAGTCATGCCATATTCGGGACGTGTAATCAAAGCATTAGCGGTACCATATGTGGTTTGGAGTATGCCATGTTCGGGACGTGTAGTCAAAGTATTAGCGGTACCATACGTGGTTTAGAGTATGCCATATTCGGGACGTGAAATCAAAGTATTAGCGGTGTCATACGTGGTTTGAGCATGTCATGCCATATTCTCGACGTGTAATCAACGATTAGCGGTACCATACGTGGTTTGGAGTATGCC